>BDUI01021477.1:15734-34232 GCA_002335545.1 Apodemus speciosus
TTTTTTTTTCTTAAAGATATATACACCAACTGTAATTAAGCTCCCTCTCTCCTTGTGATCTTGGCGAGATGTTAAAAAAGAGATAGAGGGAGGGAGCTGACTTGCCAAGTGGATTTTTCTAAGCGTTCTCRGCTCTAATTAAAAGTCCTTTGTGCGGGGCCAACCAGCAATCAGCTTCCTAATTAGAGTTGAGCAAACTGTCTTGGTGAACTGTGGATTTCTGTGAACCCAGGAATCTGGGGGGAAGTCTGTCTATTTGCAAAGGGCCATCTTTTGAAGCTCAGACACCCAAGTCCTAAAAGGCCCAGCTCACAAAGCAGCTTCACAACTCTGCTGTTATTGGGCCAACTATTTTCACCTTCTAGTGGCCCACCTRTGTCCCCCATATTGTGCAAAACCTTGGCTGACGGCATTACCGTGAGACGTTATATTTCCAAGAAGAAAAGAAAAGCMCGGATGTGACATTATGGGTGAATTAAAATGCTAGTAGTTTTGTTCCTTGTTAGTTTCAGACAGAGACTCCTGCATCCTAGGCTGGCCTTGAACTTGCTGTGTGGCTGAGGAGAGTCTTGAGCTCTGATTCTCCTGCATCTACAGGTACCAGAATAGGCGCGCCCACAGTTGTGGGATGCTAAGGATCAAACCCAGGGTTCCATGCATGGCTAAGTGTACAATGTGCACTGTGACCATAAACGAGCAACATCCTCAGCCCCAAATATGCCAGTGTTTCATCAGTTAAATACTGACCAACAACACCGTCCCATCTTTAACTGGATATTCTTCATATTCTTGGGAGCCATGATGGGAAATAGACATACCAGTGCTCGTTGCTCGCCAAACCCAGCACAAAGAACTCTCTAAAAAACTGACTCGTCCACCACCAGACTTCCGTGAGGAGCCAGCTTCTGCCATTTCCTCCATCACAGACAGGACCAAGAATCAGAACAGTCAAGTGACCGGCTCACATTAATACCACAAAGGATGGCTGGAGCCTGCCTGGCTTCACCTGCAGTCTGTCAGGTTCCAGTGTGTCCTTTCCCACTCCATACCCCAGTCCGCAGGTCAGAGTGCTCGCACAGCACGTAGTCGGAGCAACGCCATCTCATCTGAGCCCACCCTGCTGTTGTCCCAGACCCACATGTCCACATTGAGACCTTCTGAAATGCAGGCTTTCAATAAAGAGATTGTCCTGGAGTATAACAGAGACCATTGCTAGTCTTCACTCCCAGAACTATAGACAGAACACCAACAATGCTACCTTTGTGTCACCCCATTAGAGGCGAACAGTCCCAAAGCCACCGTGCCCAGGGAAGATGCTCGAAAACAATGTGTCCCCATGGTCTGTTCATCTCAGGCACACCTCTCCGATGCTTCGTTTTCCTAGAAACACGGGCATTTTGAAAGAGGAATCATTTATGATCACGTGATTGTCTTACTGCTTTCATTTGGGTCAGATGCATGAATATAAATAGATAAGGCCTGGTGCACAGGAGGAGGAGCCTTAGTCTCAGCTCTCAGGAGGCTGAGGCAGGAGGATCAGTTGACTTTGGGAGTCCGAGGCTACTTGGTCAACACAGGAAGAACAAATCTTTGTTTAAAAACAAAAACAAAAAGGGGTGAGGAGGAAGGCTTTCAATGGGCTGTCTTTAAATTCCTTTTTTTGCTTCCAATTAAAAATGCTGGATGTTGCTGGGCAGTGGTAGCACATGTCTTTAATCCCTACACTTGGGAGGTAGAGGCAGGCAGATTTCTGAGTTCGAGGCCAGCCTGGTCTACAGAGTGAGTTCCAGGACAGCCAGGGCCACACAGAGAAACCCTGTCTCGAAAAACCAAAAAAAAAATAAAAATAAAAATAAAAATAAAAAAAATAAAAAAATAAAAGCTGAATGTTAATATGTCGCCACTCTTCACACCGTGAAGTGGGAATGGTGGGTTGGAAGGTTTCACTCTGAGCAGGCCCCGTGGGATGATGGGACTGCGGCCTCAGAGCAGAGGCATCGAAGAGAGGGAGTCTCAGGCAGCAGACATGGGAAAACAAAAGGGAAATGAGAGGAAAAGGAGAATAAAGGGAACATGGCGAGCTGCCGACAAAGGCCTTCCTCTCTAGAGCTGCACACGAGACAAACAACAAAGCCCCAAGGCCCACACAAGTGTGAGGGTAAGCGCTCACTGGGCTGTTTTGGGCTGGGCACAGGAGCTCAGCTCTAGTGACATCACACAGGGCTGGCGTCCCAGGACCAGGATCTTTCCCAGGAGGTAATGTGGTCTCACCATGGCACTTGGTGGCAGGTGTCATCAGGTGAGGTCAGATAGGCAATCCCGCAGTTGGTTCTGTGCTTTTCGTTTTGCATTAACCCCTTCGCCTGCCCACCTCCGTGGCCTGCCTATCACTGGGGTTCAAGGGCTCAGCTTTATTCCAATTTGCTGCTTCAGTGTTTGGTATGTGGCTGGCCCTTACTGTTTGCAAATGAATAGAAGCCTGTAGTATCAGCCTCTCTCTGCACAACCCTTTGAGATCCTGGAACTTAGTAGGCCTTCCCTGGATGAGTAAGGTCCCCACGCAGCAGCTAGTCACATGTCCAAAATTTTAAATTCTGAGAACAACCGAGCAGGCAGGATAGACAGCTTAAGGTCTTAATAACAGGTCCTGCCAGACCTCCCAGAGGGACGAGTTGAGAGAAGAATGAAAATGTTTCCGAATGGTGTGCAGAATTATTTCTGGAATGTTAAGTTGGAAGAAGACAGAGTGCCGAATCAGGGTGTGCGTCTCTGTGTTCTTCTTCTAAACGTACGTCTCTGAAACCCACAGGGGCTTCAACCTCCTCGGAAAGCCAGTCTGTGGAACTAACTAACCTGGATGCCCCAAAACAGGTCAAACCATTTCCACTCACTCGAGCATGGATGTGGATGCGCATGATTTATCTGACCCTCTGCCGACATATAAAAATGGACATATTCAGATGATATAAGTTAGAGGAAAATGTCATTAGTAATTAAGGAGTGGGTACAGCCTGAGACAGCTGAGACTGTGATTAGTTGGTGCCAGTGTTTCTTCCCTTCCCCATTGAAACTTCTTCCAAGCCACGATCAGACAGTGTTCCCACCAGGGCGACACACTGCTCTTCCCTTTCACCCCAGATTGTCTTAAGTGCCGAAGACTTGCCAGGCGCCTCGCTGCTTGTTTCTTGACTTGATGACAAGTTGAGCTGGAGCTGGCTTTTTCGGCATCCATATGATGATTTAGTCTTGTGTATGTTCACAAAACTTGGCTCTGTAACTGCCAATTATCCTGTGGAGTACGGTTGTCGTTGTCACAGTGCCTCTCTCTGGAGACACTGAATGTCAAGAGGGTTAGTTCTCTTCCTAGAGTCTTGGAGTTGGGAGGGTGGGCTTTCCAATCTCGAGTTCATCGAGGTAGGAAGACAACAAGGAAAGTGGCCCATTTTCAACAATATATTATTTGCTGTGGACCTAGAACATCAATTTTGCAAAACAAAATGGAAACAGTCTATTCCAAAAAATAATGTATCTTTTGATATCTTTTGAGAGTGTGGAGTTGAAACTGCAGAACCAGGAGCCTAAGCAGGCTCGATTACAGTGTGGATGCCTAGACTCCTGTGCCGGGTTGGTTTCACTCATGATGGTAAGTGGCTTTGCTGGTGAGAGCTAACCTTTATGCAATAGCCAGAGCTCAGCTCTCAGCACAAGTGAAGACGATTGCTTTTCTTTGGCAATATTCATACAGGCAAGATCCTTGCATCAGCTCACTTGACAGATAAGGAAACTAGCTTCTAGGAATATAGCCACTTGTCTAAATCAATCACCAATTAAGTGCTCTTTGTCTGTGGCAGGGTTTCTTTTTGATTGTATGTGTTTACAGTGGACATGATGCTTTGACATACGTAGCGAATCCATTACCATATCAAACAGATTTCAATGCCTATCACCTTAGGTAGGTACCTTTGTGATAAGAGCGTCAGCAAGATACTCTCACAGCAAATGTCTATCTATGATACAGTATCATCAGCCCCAGCCCTCCCGATGTGCATTAGATCGCTAAACTTTCTCACCTTGTGTAACTACAGCTTTACATCCTTCGTGCTTCAGTTCCCTGCCTCTTCTCCCGCTCCTCTGCACCCCGTGCTATGCTAGGTCCTACATGTGAGACCATGCAGTATGTTTGACTTAATTCACTTTATACAGATCYTTCAAGTTCAAGTCTGTTAATGATATCATGAATAACAAAATCTAMCCTTTAAAGGCTGAACAGCACTGGAGCATCTRTTATGATACTTGACACATAGAAAAGATGTCGTAGTTCTATGTGTGGTACTGTGAGTTGGCCTGGGGGTCTTGTACATGTTAGGATACTAGGCAAACTCTTCCACCGAGATCTATCCTAGCCCGATAACACACTTTATCTATGTAAACACACTTTATCTATGTATCTACTGGTAGATACATAGAATACGAGAACTATGTCCCTATCTTGGCCACTGTGAAGGCAGTAATGAACATGGACCATAGAGATCTCTGTCAGGTGCTGAGTTCATTTCTTTTGGGTCTATCCCAGGAGAAGATCCCTTTAGATATGTTTTCAGAAGAACTTGGTCATATGGTAGTTCTACTTTTGCAGAACCTCTGTACTGTTCCGCCATATTGACTGAACCAGTTCTCGTACCTCCCAACAGCATAAAGGTCCCTCCCATCTTCCCCTTGGCCAATACTGGTCACCTTTTGTAATAACCATCCTAATGGGTGTGAGGCGAGCATTCACTAAGTTTTGAGGTGCAGTCCCTGATGATTTGTGTTGGTAAGCATTTTTATATACGTGTTGGACAATCTTTAGTTCATTTTAAAAATCCCTATTCATATAGATGCTTTGCCTATTTCTAATTGGATTATTTGAGTTTTGTTGTTGTTGTTTGAGTCGTGTGTGTGTGTGTGTGTGTGTGTTTTAGTTTAAGTTCATTACTTTAACTTTGCAAACATTTCCTTCTACAAGCTGCTTGTTCATTTCCTTGGCTGACTTTGCTGTGTGGAAGCTCTGTGGTGGGTGGGCCTGTTTATTTATATCTGCTTTTGTTGCCAGTCTTTAACAAGGCATCAGAACAGTTTTTGCTGAGGTCAAGGACRTGTTCTCCTACACCCTRTTCTGGTTTGATGGTCTTTAGGTTTTACATCTAGGAATGGTTTCCCRTGTACAGTATAAGGTAAGACAATCTCATGCTTTGGCATGTGGTCATCCATTTTAACTAACACGTTTCTTAAGAAAACTATCAGCCCAGAGTGGCAGCACACACCTGTAATCTTAGCAAAGGAAAGGAGTTCATGAGTTTGAGGCCATTCTGGGTTATAAGAAAGAGAGAGATGGTGGTGAAGGTGAGGGGAACCCCTTTCTCTGTTATATCTACTTGATGGAGTAGCTGAATATCCATTGAGTATAATTATATAGCTGGGGTTTTGTTCCATTGACCTATGTGTCTGTTTTTATGGCAGTAAAAATATCTTGACTACTGTAACTTTTAGATATAAATTGTAATCACAAAACAAAATGCCTTTGCTCTTCTTTATCAAGAGTGCTCCAGTTATTGGGCTCATGGTGACCCACCTTTAGATGGAGAGAATGKTGAAAGCATGGGCTATGCCTCTGGTCTATCACCTTCTCTCCACTGGCATTTCTTGACTTTCCTCTCTTCATCTGTAAACATCGATGGCATTAACCTTGCTCTGCAGATGAGGAAGCAGAAACTGTGTCCTAAGGCAGGGAGGGGTCTGGTCCAAGTAAAAGTCTGCTTTCTCTGTGTAGATGGCTGCTTTAAGGCAAGCTGTTTTAGCAGGTAGAGAATAGATCAGAGTGACGAATCTTTGGACTCCCTTCTACTGTATCATATCACCTGGGGTCTTGGATCTTTACAGTTGTGCCATGTCTGTTCTTAGAGATATTTTGTAAACAGAACTGGTTTTATGAGAGTTGTATATTGCCTTTAAAATGTAAGTCTTGAGTAACGTGGTTAAATGGCTACTCTTTGGCTACTGTGAAGGCCTCCCCATCCAGGGCAGAAGCTTGAGACCTAATACTGTTATTCAGTGACGTTAGAGAATAGGATGACATGGTTGAAATGAATTCCTAGGACTTCTCTTCCATTTTTCCCATTTCCGTTTCCATACTGTGTTAATCAGGGTTCTCTAGAGGAACACAACTGATAGTCAGGATATGTGTTAAAATTGGATTTCGTAAACATGGTCTGATAGTCCCACAATGACTGTCTCACTCTGGAGAAGACAGGAATCACRGTGTTGTTTAGTTTGTGAGGCTGGATGCTTCAGTAGTCCCAATTTGGTGCKGAAGCTTGGAGGGATCCTGGAGGGTTGGCAGCCYTCATTGTACCTGGGAACCCTGAAGAAGCTGGTTCTAGTATCAGTGACGGAATAGAACGAGAGCAGCAATAGGACAGATGAGCTGGCCAGCAAGAGTGAAGGTAAACAGGAAGAAATAAAGAAAAAATTATTTCCTGACTTTATGTGGATTCTGGAGATCAAACTCAGGTCTTCAGACCTGAGTCATGCACTCCTCGGACTGAGTATCTCCGCATCCTGGATTCTTTGTTTTTAACTAGGAAATACTTTATTCTTTAGGGATGGTAGATAGAAGCATTATGAATATTGTAGTTTTCTTACAAGGATAATTTCATTAGTGTTTGGCCGGCTTTCTCTAAACCCTTAGTTTCAGATTTTTCTTCTTCCATGAGTAGATGCTAAATACTATCATGATAGTTAATCTTGGTGGTCAACTTGAATTGATCTAGAACTAACTAAAAGGCAAAATGCTGGGCATTCCCAAGAATATCCTCAGATTATCTGAAGTGGGAAGATCTACCCTAAATGTGGGGAGCACCTCCTATGGCAGACTAGAAAAAAGGAAGGTGCAAAAGGAAAGAAAAGTGTAGTTGGGTGTGGTGGCTCAGGCCTTAATCCCAGCACTTGGGAGGCAGAGGCAGGCAGATGATGGTGAGTTGGAGGTCTCCATGTCAATTTCCAGGTCAGACTTTGTCTCAAAACTAGCAGGATATGATGGGGTGCTGTTATGCTCTTCTAACCCCAGTTGTGTGGAAATGGAGACAAGATCCTCAAGCTCCTTGGATAGCTAGCTCCTTAGCCAGAAGATAACACAAAATGGCCTCAGGAAGTTCCTGAAACTAATCAAGTTCACTAGGTCCAACCCTCCCAAGAGTAAGCAAAGAAGACTCAGACAAGATGGGTGGCAAAGAAGAGACGGAAATGGAACCAGCTTTCTAGAAGAAACAGAGAGAGACCAAGACACTTGGGAAGGACACTCTCCAACTTTTGAACTGCCTGTAGGCTGTGCAATGTGCTCCGGGTTCCTAACTTTTCTGAGCTGTCACCTGTGCTGGAGTGAGCTTTGGTGATGCAACTGTCTTTCAGTCATTTCTGGTCTTGTAAGTAACCTTTCATCCATATTCCTTTAACTTACCCCAATAAAACTTATGGTTCACTGTATAGGACTTTGGTAATATCTGTCCTTTGGTATGTCATGGATGTCCTATGTGGGGTGAGTAGATGTATGTGTTAAGTCCCCCCAAGAAAGTCTTGTCACATAACAACAGCCTAGCCTAATTGGTGAGTTCAGATTCAGTGACAGACACTGTCAAAATTAATGATGAATGGCTCTTTGTGTGGTACTGTAACAGAAATGTCCCTCATGGAGTCACTTGTGTTAACACTTGGTCCCAGTTGGTGGTGCTGTTTGGGGAGGTTACAGAACCCTTAGGAAGTGGGGTCTTCCTGAAGGAAGGACAAACTGGAGGAGGTCTGTGAGCGTGTATAGCTTTGTTCCACACTTAGTTCACTTTCTGTGCGTCCTGTGTATAGATGAGATGTTACTTCTCGCCACCACAATAGTGTCTTATCCTTCTGGGGCTAAAATAAATATTTTAAGTTGCTTTTGGTCATGGTTACTTTATCACAGTCACAGAAAAAGTAATATAATAAGGAACAACAGCAAAGGTTGACCTCCTATCTCCACATGCATGTGCACATAGGTGCCCTCATACAGACAAAGGCCCACACAGACACATATACACATATACACACATAGACACACACACATAGACACACATATAGACACATACACATAGACACAGAAGCACACATAGACATACACACAGACACAGATACACACAGACACATATACACATACAAACACATATAGACACACAGACATACACATAGACTCAGACACACACAGTGTCACTGACACACACACACACACACATATATACAGATATGCATACACACAGACCTACACATAGACACAAAGACACACATGTAGACACACACAGAGACACAGACACAGACATACATAGACACAGACATACGCATAGACACAAAGACACACACAAAGACACAGACACATATATATACACAGACATAGATATAAGTAGACACAGACCCACACATAGACACAAAGACACACACAAAGACACTGACACATATATACACACAGACACAGACACACATAGACACACACACATGTACACACACGCAAATATATTTATATATACATGCAGAGAGAGACACATATATATATACACACAGATACACACAGACTCACACACACACAGACACACACATAGACACACACAGATGGAGGCCACATATACACACAGCCACACACAGTCACAGAGACACACATAAAGATACACACAGACACACACATGCACACACAGAGAGACACATATACACAGACACAATTACACAGTGATATACACACACATACACACACAGAGAGAAACACACATGCACACAGGGAATCTTCTGATTAGAACATGTCTATAAGGAAAACATCTTTAGCCACACATAAATGTAAAAACAAGCCCAGAGGTCTATTTGCTTTATTTAGTCTTTGATAGAAATAACCGTTTGGTTATAGTTTTGTTCTTCTCTTCCTGAGGCATCCAGACGTCTGGTGCACATGCTGAATTCCCAGAGCCTGTCTGGAGACATGGGCGGGCTCCGCTCCCCTGACATCTTTCCCCAGAAACCCTTTTCTTTCTCTCCCTTTTCTCCTCGCAGACTCTTCAGGAAAAAAAAAGGCTTACAGCTTGAGAGGGCAAAGTTTCTGGTCTACACTTGCTGCTTCCCCTGGTGTTAAGGGCACATCAAGCCGTGCTTACCGCATGAGAGGGAGGGCTTAAGGAAACTTAGCATTTTGGTTCTTGACAACTGGCCAGTTCACACGCCACTGACTCCCAAAGGATTCATAGTAAGTCTTTAACTTGACCCTTAGAAAGTATTTAAGAGAATTCAGGGAACCCATCAAAACAAAACCCACAAGCAGATGCTGAGCTGCGAGCAGCGAGCAGCAGGCATGTACTGGTCAAGGAATGAGATTACTCAAGGTGGTGACTCATTCAGCAACTATGTAGTGTTTGTGGTCGGGGAAACCTTTGCCAGAACATGACTAAAATCTATTGGCAGCTTCTTAAAAGGAATCATGACAGGGCCTAAACCAATGAGTGCGTAAGTGTGCTAGGTTTTTTTTCTTCTTCTGTGTTTTTCACTAAGTCAGAATGTAGTGTAAGAAAACACCGGTCTTCCTGATGTTGGCTAGTACAGCGTCTTGTGTGGAGTCTTACCAACAGCTGCCCAGTGGGGCCAATCCCACACACAGCTCTGTGTCTGGGTGTGGACACATGCATATGTGTGTGTGTGTGTGTGTGTGTGTGTGTGNTGTGTGTGTGTGTGTGTGTGTGTGTGTGTGTGTGGTGTGTGACAATGGCCAAGATTATAACGGGCCAAGAAATCAGACTTAAACAAACCGTTAAAGATAGTTCTTGATAACTTCTTTACATTTATTTATTTAATTTTGCGTGTCCGTGTTTGCTGACGTATGTTGAGCACACATGGAGATGACTGTGTTTCCTTATTTAGCCATCTTCCCAAGCACTGTTCTTGGTCACTTAAAGAGAAGCCTAGGTGAAGGAATCCAAACGTGGCTGTTGTGTGAGTTGCTTAGGGCTGTTGTTAAGGCCCACTAACAGAGCAGCTTAACAGAGAGTTCTTTACTCAAAATCCTGGAGCCGAGTAGCCTGAGATGGAGGTGGGCTAGAGATGGGTTGGTGGCTGTTCTGAGCTCCGTGGCTTGTAGAAGCATGACAATTGCCTGCTTTGGCACATGATGGTTTCCTTGCGTGTGCACACTCTGAGAGTCCTCTTGTAACAAGGACACTGGATGAGAGGCTCACCCTGCTCCAGCATRACCTGCCCGTTCTAACCCATGGCATCTTTAGCACGCCTGTTTCTAAATACAGTCACGTTCTTAGGTATAAGGGTTAGGACTTCAAAGTCTGAATGTAGTGGAGAGGAAGGAGATTGGACATGTAACAGTACCTACCAGCTAGAGATAATGAAGAGAGATAAGCAATCCATGCGAAAGCACGTCTCATTACTCAGTCCACAAAAATGTTCAGAGTTTTCAAAAAGCTTCAATCCATTTGACGTTATAAGGAATCGCCATTCAGAGAGCGAGAGATTGATTCAGTCACCTCAGAGAATTTAGCCCAGCAAATGTATTTTCTCATCATCTGAGTAGTGTGTCATGTCAACACCATGGCACGAAAGAAAGAAGATGCCACATATCAGATCAGTGGTTAGGACAGGGCATAGGAGAATTAGCAGTGCGTGTGAGGTGGGAAATGATTGGCAAAACTTTGAAAACAGAAATTTCTTATGGATCTTAATGTCTTGAGAAAGTCTGAGCACAGCTGCATGCCCTGCACTCCTGGGGCAGCAGAGTAAATTAATGTGGGTGTCGGGTGCGGCTGCTGCAAGTGGAGTCGATTATATAAACCAGGGCAAGCACGGTCAGCAGAGATATGCTTGCGTTGGCATAGTCAAAAAGAAGACATGGCAGAGAGCAGGCGACAGCAAGTGGAATTCTGGGTCCTGGGAAGGTGTCAGGGAAATTCTTTATCCCTGATTCCACACACAAAAGAACACTGGCATTGAAAATACATAACCAGGAGGTATAGTAACCCACCCTGTCAGTAGGGACCCGCGTCTGTCTATCCATGAGGCTTGGGTATCACTATGAGGACCACTGCCAATATGGTGTGTGTGTGTGTGTGTGTGTGTGTGTGTGTGTGTGTGTGTGTGNGTGTGTGTGTGTGTGTGTGTGTGTGTGTGTGTGTGTGTGTGTGTGGTGTATCTGTGGTAAATGGGCCCACAACCAAACGTACACAAATTGCCAGAGGCACTTGTTCCTGTCCCCTGATTAGGTGAGAGGCTCAGCAAGAGAAAGGCAGTGATCCTGCAGCGTCCACAGGGTGAACCACCAGAAGGAAGTGACTTGAAGTTCTAAAGTGGCAGCTCTGACTTTTCCCAATGGGAGCAGCTTCTGTGGGAGTCCACCATAACCAAAGGTTTCCTTGCACAGAGATGAATTTTGAGCAAGTTTTTTTCATTAGGAACATGGGCTTCCTCTTAACTTTCTGTCATAATCGTGTATCACTTTAAAGTCTTTCTAGCTTCCTGGGGTTTTAAGTGCTGCAGATCCATACACACACAGCCTTTTCCAATATATCCAGAGCCTTAGACATCATAAAATTTTATAGCAGAAAGTGACCTTGGAAATGATCTATTTCAATGCTTCATTTCACAGATAGGGAAATTGAGTTATCCAGGGGTTAAATGACTTGTCAAAGGTTAGCATTCAGGAAGAGACAGAAGCGGGGCTTAAACTCATTTCCTGACCCCCTTTTGTCTAGTAAAACCCTGTGTGATGCTCTTAGAGCCAGGCTGTAAACTAACAAAGAAGGATCTTGCTTCAAGAAGAATGCTGAATCGTGAACGGTCCTGCTCCACCTTTGTGTGGGACAGTAGTCTCTGGTAGATATTCAAAGCATATGCTAATGATCACTTTTAAATTCTTGGGCAGTTCTAAAATTTCAAAGGATTAAAACAGCTGCCCAAAGAACATAAAGGGAGCAATGTGGGTCCTTTACGAAGGGAGAAGAGGTGTGTCCTTAGGTCTACTCTATGTTTCCTTTGTCCACTTACCAGTCATTAACAAAAGATATTGTCAGCTACTAACACCAAAGGAGTGGTTGCCAATGCCAACAGACCTTGTACACTATTCTCTGAAAGATATAATTTATCCATTGAAGAAATAAAGAACTCCTTTCAGATTTACAATGCCCATCTTTGACACACACACACACACACACACACACACACACACACACACACACACACACACACACACACACACACACACACACACACASAGAGTCTTAGCATTGTCTTTGATTAGTTCAGACCCCTGAAGTTCACGTCGTCTCAAGAGAAGTGTGCTTCGTACCGCAGAGGTTAAGTCTAAAGGAAATTGAGTGTATTTGCTGGATTTTAGTAGTTTGACCTCTGAATATATGGTCAGCCAGACGGGGAGGTGGGAGCAGGCCGTACACAAGCTGAATTAAAGCGGAGCCCTGGCATGGCTCAGGAAAGCCTTTGCCCACCTGCTTCTCATTTCCTCCAGTTATTTCTGGTAATGAAGATTGGAACTGTGGCTATATATTTTGAGGTCTTGAAGGTCTATATATTTTTCTCTTATACAACATGCTAGTGATTARGTATACATCTCTGTCCACAGAGAACGACAAGACCTAAATGTTCCTGAAAGAGTAGGAAAACACCCATAAGGACATTTCCTTCAAGACTGACTACACTTGCCTTTTCATTTGCCTCATACAGTTCTACTGGAAGTCTGTCTGCCACGGCGCAGTCTTCTGACCTGGCCATCATCATCTGAGATTTTCTTTATTGTTCTGAATGCTGGCTTTGACCTTCATGAGGGGCCACAGAGTGACAAAGTGGAATAATAAAATCCACTCATTTTTAAAGATGGTGGGAGATGTCTCGGGAAGATTGAGGGCACTTGGATGGAGAAGCAGCCCTTCCTGAACTCACTTCTTGCTGGGGCTTTTAATTCTCCAGTCATCTCTCAGGAAGGAATGATGTCTGTATCAGGAGAATGGAATGCATGGCTCAAAAAAAAAATTGCCAATTGGAGCCCTCCCTTGAGAGCTTTTAGCATAATTTGTGATTGAGTTCAAGTCTGGAATTTGGCCCGGCCCCTAATCAATCCTTAGGTATTTCTGTTCTTTTCATATTCCTGGGGCAGGCTGCCCATCTTGTCATGGCCTTCACTTGACATTCTGAAGTACAACATATCGATTGTCACTTTGCTCTCCCCCTGTCTGGTAGCCTCACAGAGTCTCACTGATGAGAGGGGATATGTGATACGTGAGCCTGTGCACATGACTTTCCGTGCTTGGGATTCACGCTGGCCTGCGTGTCTGCTGTGGCCAGAAACCATGAGAGGCAGTCAGCCCGGCCCAGCCCTGCAATCTGATGTCTGTATATTACGAGAAGGAGAGAAAATGGCACTTGGATATATGCATCTGCTTGCAATTTCCTAATGGAATCTGGCAGGAGAGCTTTGAGGTAGGATAGGTTCCAGTAAAAGGTGCGTTCACAGCAGCACTTCCTTCGGGCTTGACACCTATTTGCCCTTCCAGAGCACTGGGGAGATGAATCACAGGATGAGTCAGCACTGGGTCAGCAAAGACTAATACTCCAATGAAAAGGGGGAGAAGACTCTAACTGTGTCCTTTCTAATTAGAGCATATGCTTAGAGGAAGAATCAAGGTAAGCAAGGTCCTGGAGGGGAAACCATTTAATTATCAAAGACCTGGGCTTCTGTATCACGCTGGACTCTGTAGGTTGGTGCTGCAGTTTGCTGGTGCTGTAGTTTTGGTGAGGGGTCTCAAGGGGTGCTAGAAATGATCCTAAACAAGAGAGCGTGGGGCTTCCACTGAGTCTAGAAGAGACTAGATTTGAGGAGTAGTGGTCTTCCATCTCGGAGGGCTCGGAATACAACTCAGAATGCTTTCTCTGTCTTCATTGGTGTCAATATCTTTTGGTGGCCCCCCCCCCTGCATCTGAGTGGACCAGGGCTGTAAATTTGAACCAGGGATGTCAAAGCAAACTTTCAAAAGCTTCCTTGTGCCCAAATCCACACTCCTCAGACCCTAGACTGCTTTCCACAGTGATCCAGAGTATGGCAAGGGTTGTGAGAATGCTTACACGGTAGAAAGGGGATTTAGTGTTCTGCGGTGACAGTGTATGGAATCCACAAGTTGCAGAAATGGGTGATTTTCTGTGTACAGGTTTCAACTAAATCTCTGTCTATGGGAGGCCCATGTCCTAAGGTAAATGCAAGAGACGTTCCTTATTTGGAATGTTCATCCAATTTGCCTGGGACAAGAAGGCCTTTCTGTAATGCATATCTTTCCCCAGAAGCAGCATGGATGAGGTGCTGCAGTGTAGACACACAGCCATGGGAGCAACCTGGTCTTTCAGCATGATGGGTAAGCTTGACTGTACTTGCTTGGACTGAGGGAGGCCTAGATGGATCTAACAACTGTCCGCTGCAAGTCAGATCTAGAAGACTCAAGATCCTCTTCTATATCTGAGAGCAACTCCATGCATTTGGTACACAGATAGACATGCAAGCAAAACACACATATACATAAAATAAAAATAATAAACGTGGGAGAGAGCAAGACAAAGAAGGAGAGGGGCCTAGATGGATAAGGCACACCTCTGCATGCAGCTATAAAGGGGTTTCCAGAGACAACTGGATCATGGTATGGGATCAAAATCTGAATTGACTATTGGAAGGTGGTACAGCCTTGGGAGGTGGTACAGCCTTGCAAGGGGGACCTGGTTAGGGAAAGAGGCCGCCATGCCTCGGAGAGAAAGTCTGGCCTCTGGCCTCTTGTTGCTCTTCTTTGGCTCTGAGCCAACAAGAGATGGGCAGCCTCTTGTGTGTCCCACCATACCATTCCCACCTTTATGTCCAGCCTCACTTTTTTGGTCCCAGGCAATGGGCTCAGGGGTCATGTTTTGAAATTGTAAATTTAATAAACCTTCCTTCCCCTAAGCTGTTTATGTCAGGTGTTTTGCCACAGAGATGAGAACCAAACACTTTTTTAAAAGATAACCCTTTTGTCATGTTTCCCTCGGCAATTGCTGGTGGATATAAATAAGGGCCATATTTGTTTAGGGYTCACCTGAACAGCAAAGCCTAAGTGTAGATTCTTGGTTTTGGATACTTCCTTTTCCAAAATATTAAGTTTATCTTTTTAACTTCATACGTGTGCTCTGAATTTGCACATTAGCTCCCCTTTTCTCCTTTCTCCAACCTTTTCCATGACCCTCCCCCACTCCCTCTCAAGTTCATGGGCTCCTTTTCCTTATCAGTTACACAACTTAATTAGAGTTGCTATTGCTGTGATGATATTGTGAGCAAAGATAAGTTGGGGAAGAAAGGGTTCAATTGACTTACTTTTATATAGTCTATCATTGAAGGTAGTAAGGGCTGGAACCTGGAGGCAGGAGTTGATGCGGAGGCCATGGAGGGGTGCTGCTTCCGGGCTTGCTCACCCTGGATAGCTCATCCTACTTTCTTATAGAACCCAGGACCACCAGTCCCTGGATGGCATCATGCCCTGTGCCCTGCCCTATTAGATCACTGGTTAAGAAAACGCCTTACAGGTTTGCCTACAGCCAAATCTTTGGGGACATATTCTTAATTGAGGTTACTTCCTCTCAGATGACTTTAGCTTGTGTCAAGTCAACATAAAACTATCCAACATACACACACACACACACACACACACACACACACACACACACACACACAAATAAATATATAATTATAACATGCTGAGTTCATTTAGTTTTCTTTGTACATATGTTTCTTAGGATAGACCAGTTGGTACTGGATAGCCACTTATGAACCCATCCCTGGGTAACATTATCTCTTTCTCATAGCTCTTTCCTGTAGTTCTTCACCTAGGGGTGGGGCCCTGGGAGATCCCCCCCCCCAATGTTTGAACGTCAACTGGTGCTGCCATTGTTTAGAGCCTATGTTGGCAGTCATATTGTTGGGATTACCTGGCTATGTTTCTGCCAGCATATCCTGGTTCTCTGTCTTTGATCCTTGTAATCCAAAGGTCTTCACAATCTTTTCACCCCACCTCCTACAGTGCTCTCTTACACGTGGGAGTTCGCGCTGCAGATGCATCGACTGGAGCTGGCCAGAGCATCTCCTCTGTGTGMTTGGATGTGCTTGAAGCTGCAGTTCGGTTCCTCTCACTGTATCAGAGGTGTGACGCCATAGCACTTTCCAACTACCGTTGCTGCTGCTGTTAGTTTATGAATGTCCACACCCTCAAAAGACCCAGTCTTCCTCATATCGGCGGACATTGTGGTTCTTTCTGAGCCACCATGAGGAATTTTCAAAAGAATTATGGAAAGAAATACGTCTAAAAGGAGATCCCAATTGTTATCAGAGAGACTTCATCCAGCAACTGATGGGAGCAGATGTAGAGACCCACAGCCAAACATTAGTCCGAGCTTGGGGAATCCTGTGGAAGAGGGGTCAAGGGTACCATAAAACAGTCCACAGAATCACTAACCAGGACTCACGGGGGCTCRTGGAGACTGAGGCAACCACTGGGGACCCTGATAGGTCTGACCTAGGTCTTCYGCATCTGTGTTATGGTTGTGTAGCGTGGTGTTCCTGTGGGACTCCTAACAGCGGGAGTGGGGACGAYGGTCTCTGACTCTTCTGCCTGTTCAYGGGACCCTTTTCCTCTTGCTGGGTTACCTTGTCCAGCCTTCATATGAGGATTTGTGCCTAGTCTTGCTGTAACTTGCTATGCCATGCTCGGCTGATATCCCTAAGAGGCCCGTTCTTTTCTGAAAGGAAATGGAGGAGTGGATCTGGGGCTTAGCGGGGATGGTGGGGAGGGACTGGGAGGAGGGAGCGAGGGAGGACACCCATCAGGATGTACTATGTGAGAGAAGAATAGATTGTAAAAACAAAATGAGGTCCAGTCTAACATGATTTGGAAGGGAGTCACCTGACCTCGTGAATATACCACCCACTTAATAAATGCTCATTAAAATGGTTTTAAAATCSACACCACAGAACCCAAAGCACTTAGTTCACCTGTCCACTGTGGTCTCTCTTGGGAGTATACTGTCCTTTCCTTTGCTATCTGTCTTGGCTGAATTCTTTCCTTCGATAACATAAAGAGCAAAAACYTTTGCTCAGTTAGCAACAGACCTATCATTTTCTCKCTCCTTTTCCGTTTCTTCCAACTAGAACTTACCATGTGTTATTAAGGATATTACCCAAAGCTTAGAAAGAAGGGGACCTGTCTGTGGGCCACTCAAGATTGTTCTCAAGCATTAGTTAGCAAGCTAACCTGAGGTTCAGTTGAAGACCAGAGGAAGGAAACACCGACTTACTAAATTTACTACCAAGGAAGCTGAGGTGCCGAGGRATTAACACTCAAGTCTTGAACAGTGAGCACTGGAGTTGACTTCAGAGGCCAGAGCCAAGGTGTCTGACCACTGTACTGCACTCCTTCCCACCGACAGCCGACTGGGGAAGCTGGAAGGACTGTCGTTACCCATTGCTAGCTGCGGTCCCTGCAGATGATTTTTTTTTTTTCTGTTAAAGGGAAGGGCAACTGTGTGACATCTCAGGGTGCAAATAAACTAACCCCAGGGGTCCCAGTTCAATGAGGCTCATCCAGAACGCAGTGGAAGCTGACCTCAGGGAGAGGCTTCCGCTCTCACTATAGGTCTGCAAGACTTCAGGTGGACACTGCTTGATTCGTGGTTAGGTCTCCAGTGTCAACAAATGGCTGTTTTCAGGAAATAATGGCTGAGACTTGCATGTGTTCTTTCTCTTTGATAAGGGAGGAGGGCAAGTTCAGGGAAAGGTGTGGCCACGGGGGGGGGGGGGAATGGGGGGAGGGGAGATCCATGCACTGTAGCAACTGTGAGCAGGAGAGCAGGTGGGGGTGCAGCCCAGACACTGTAGCAGCTGTGAGCAGGAGAGCTTTAGCACTTCCGCACTGACCTCCCGCCACCCAGACAATGCTCGCTTGCTCTTTTGGATTTTTTTTTCTTGCTCATTTACCACAGCTGTTTGTTGTTTTCTTAAATGCTAAGCTTTTTATAGCTCTTCAGTTACTTATAAAAAGTATCAGTTATTCAGGCCATATGAGCACCAGCTCCGTGCTGGTCTAATGAGCAGCCAGAACACTGAAGGCCTATTTCTGGCGCTCCTATTTTTTTTCACTGCCTCCTGCCCCCTCTCCCGACTCTCACGACTTCCCTCTTTGGACTCGCGTGACTCCAGGATTTGGAATTTACTGAAAAGTTGGTCTTTGCTGTTTAGGAATGGTTCTTCAGTGACTCGCCTCTGAGTCTGTTCTTGGCTCTCCACAGTTGGATGAGGAATGGGGACATCACCCTGCAAGCCACAGCTGCTTTTAGAGGGTGTGGGGGGGCTCACACCTGCACACATGCACCTGTGTGCTCTCGTGGTTG
>BDUI01021478.1:19245-31500 GCA_002335545.1 Apodemus speciosus
CCCAATTTTCCTGTCCTTCTCCTATGAGAAGGTGGAGCCTCCTGGATGTTCCTGCACCTTGGCATTTCAATTCCTTGTGAGAACAGGCACTTTCTCTTCCATTTATGCCAGACAAAACAGCCCAGCTAGAAGAACAAGTTCCACATACATATAATAGCTTTTGTGATAGACCCTGCTCCAATTGTTCAGGACCCATATGAAGACCAAGCTGTAATCTGCTACATATGTGTAGGGAGGCCTAGGTCTAGCCTCTGTACCTTCCTTGGTTGGTGGTTCAGACTCTGAGAGTCCCTATGGTCCTGGCTAGTTGCTTCTGTTAGTCTTCCTGGGAATTCCTATCCCTATAGGGGCCTGAACCCTTCCTCCTAATCTTCCATAAGAATCTCCAAGCTCCATTCCATCATTGGCTGTGGGTGTCTCTATCTGTCTAAATCAGGTGCTGGGTAGAGCCTCTCAGAGAATAATGTGTGTTTGTCTGAAATCATAACACAGTATCATTGACAGTGTTAGGGATTGGTGGTTGCACATGGGATAGGTCTCAAATTGGGATGGTTATAGGTTGGCTACTCCTTCAGTCTCTGCTTCCTTCCCCATGCCTACATTTCTTTTAGACAGGATAAAACTGGGATTGAAAGTTTTGTGGCTGAGTTTGTATCTCTATCCCTCCACTAGAGTTCCTGTCTGGCTACAAGAAATGGCATCTTCAGGTTCCATACTCCCAATGAGTCATAGCTAGGGTCACAGCCATTGATAGTTATGATCCTTCTTATGCCAGATCTATGTCTTCTCCTAGAAATGTCCTCCACCTCMTTACCACTGTCATTTGTAGATTTTCATTTATTTTCATGGCAATCTAGCCATATCTCCTTTCCTTCCCACACCTGATCCTGAACTGCACCAAACGTTCCACAAAGATACTTATTCAACTATGTTCATTCCAGCTTTATTTGAAATAGCCAGAAATTAGAAACAATTTAAATATATCTCCCAGAAAAATAGATAAAGAAAATGTAGCACAGCTACACAATGGAATACTATTCAGCTATTAAAATCAAAGGTCTATAGACTTGAGATTAGCATCTTGAGTAAGGTAACTCTGTCCCAAAAGGCATGCATGGAATATACTCACTTATAAGTGAATATTATACATAATATACAAGTACCATGCTACATTCCACAGATCCAAAGAAGATTTTCTTCCTATATTAAAGTAAGTCAAACATTTCAACTGTGTAAAATTTAGTTATTTAAAGAAACTAGACTCTAAAATGTATACTTAGCCATTATCTTTAGACCTTGCTTCTATGAATGAAATACATACTGAGCTTATTATATAACTTTAATGGTCAAAATTCCTCAAAATCTAAATGGTTAGTTTTTTTTAAGAATTACACTCATATAAACTTTAAATTATCACTTGAGTCTGGAACCCTAGTATATCAACTACTCTCAGATAGAAATGATTCTGGGGTATGGTTGGAAATAAATCAATGACAAATATTATCCTCCATAATAGTGTGAACAGAGATAAAAATAAAGAGTTGATATATTCTTTGCTACTGCTCTGCATTACTTTTAAATGTATAACTGGGTAAATGCCATTTATAAGCTGTTATTTTTTTTTTGCATTAGTCTTCAAAGATCCATGGTTTTAAATGTCTCCTCTGTTACAGACATCTTGTCCAACTTTTTGGTGTAAACATTTTCACCTAAGAAATTGGCTGCAGTCTTTTGAGTCATTTTAGTCACTGAATTAGGAGGCAATAATTTTGAATTACCATGCTAGGAAAATATTTATAAAGTGCATTTTATGAWTTTTATATCACAAACAGTAATGAGYGAAGTACACTAAATGCTATTAAACAGTATAGTCTCAGATGAAGTTGGAACAAGTAGCAAGGCCAAAGCTCTTCAACACTGAAGATGTGTCTTGAGAATCTACTCATGGCACCATGTTCCTGTAAAAACACACCAAATTGCAAAGGAGCCAGTCCTTCCATTGTTAAGAGAGACATAAATGATAAGGCTCAAAGGAAAGTACCGGCCACACTATCAAGAACATTTCTACATATGGCATTCTGTTTTGAGAAAGTCAAAGACTTCAAATGAAATTCACAAATGAATTTCCCAAAGTCCAGGAAATTTACTTATATCATCCATCATCCTCTTTGTGAACAGACAGATAAGAGTTAATTTTATTCAAAATTATTATGAACTATAGCATGCTAAAGAAGTATAGACTTATTTAAACTAAATATTGAAGAAGATACTACTGGAATCTGCCCTATGTAGTATTACAAGAACCTGTGTCCTGTTCCTAAACCTTTAAGTAGTAGGCAGAAATTGCTGTAGCTGCACCTGGAAACCTGGGTCATAGATGTGTTTCTCTCCTAGCAATACAGCAACATCTATATTAACAAGTGATTAGCTGATTGTTATCTCTCCTTGCCTTTTATTTCTGATATTTTTTTAAATGTGAAGTATACTTCAAGAAACTTTGTACATATCCTAATCTAGCCTCATCTTAAGTCTAAATTGAAATAAGTTTACTTATGAAGTTGAAAGCAATATACAGAATAATAAAAGTATTTCATATATTATTGAGTGAAGATGATAGAAAAATTGTATTCTTTAGATTATCATAACATTTTTTTTCTGAATAAGAACAAAACAAAGCAGTATTGACTTTAAAGCTTCAACATTTATAAGGCAGACTATACATAGTTGATTCAAACATCTCAGTGGAATATCTTCTCTGTAACAAATGTGGAATAAAGAACCAAACCCAATTAACATTCAGTCATATTTCCTTAACTGGGAGGCAAAGTACAGAGGAAGAAAGAAGAAATTCAGTGAGAACGGTTTTCAATCTCAGCCCAATTTGTGCGGCCTACATACACCTCACAAGCTCTGCTCCCAGCCAAGCAAATGATCTAATATTAATATCTGTCATACAGAAAGGCAATCTTGTCTTTTAATGATGCCCTTTCTAGCTCCAGAGTTCAATTCTTCCTTCACACATTAAGACAGTGTCAAAAAATTATAATGACTAATGCAGGGTTGAATTTTAGTACTCCTTGTTAAATCTGAGTTTCCAAGCATGTAGTTTCAATCTCATTTTATAGCAACACCCTTTCAGTCATGGAGGGACAAAAATGTATCCAGGTTTTAGTAGTTTAAGAATTAAAGTTATCTGATATTCTCCCAGAGAACACATATTGTATTATATAAAATCTTATTCTTAATATATTACATCAAGTTCTTATTAATAAAATTTAGCCATGCTATTTAGGTTGAATGATATTTAATAAAATTAACTTTGCTATTTGACAATAAAAATGTCATTCAGATTGACTGCTTAAGAAAGGAATATGAAGACATTGTCTTGAGTACAGGAGAAATTTCTCTTCTTCAGGGCAGAGAGATTAGAGAACAGTGAAGGAATAGAATTTGATTAAGAAGTATCTTGTAGGGACAGAATCTGTTTTTATTGCATAAGCCGTGTTACCTACTTTGCTGTGAGTTCTGTCATGCTCTTGTCTTCCTCTTCTTGAAATTAATTTTCTGAGAAGTATTCATTGAATTATGCCGATTTATAGATGGCACTAGTATTAAAAAATGCCTCACCTCTCCTCAAGTCCAACCTTGTAATTTTACACTTGTAATTGAATTGATTAAGTAGGATTTAAAATGAGTTGGAATGAAATTTGAATTGAGTTGGAATTGAAATCCTAGTCAAGAATTCAGGACAGAAGTTTCACGCCCCAGCTCAGCCTTAATGCTATCGTTCTCATGTAGCATACATTATACTCCAAAAACTATGTTCAAGTAAAAGAAATTAAGGAATGTGTTGCATTTTCAAAGAAAATGAAAGCTATATTTGCAACATTACTAATCAGTAGAGAAGAGCACACACAAGACTTAAACAACCTCAAGACAGAAAATAAAATCTAACATGGAAGAGGACAATGGGCATGAAGTTCTATGACCGATGAAGAATTATAGCAAACAGATAGTTGTTGAAAGATGGAAAGCCAGGTTGCTTTAAGGATGTGATCTCTGCTAAGCATGCAAATGGGGATGGCCCCATGTCCAAGAATATTTGAACAATACAAACTGGACCTAGAAAAAGAGAAAAGTTATGAAGCTAGGTGTATAGAACAGTGCTGGTGGACATTTGAGGAGTATGGAAAGGAAAAGGCAAATGCAATCAAAAGTCATTGTATGACAATTTTAAAGAATTAATAAATCACTTCAAGAAAAGAATGGGAGGTTGATTCAAAGCCAAAATAAATACACAAAAATATTTGATAAAATGGAATTCTCCAAATATGTTTTAATATGTATTAATATATTAATACATATTAAATAGATAAATATTTAAACATAAATATATATTAAATATATTAATACATAATATATTATATATATGTATCATTTTCAAGTATCTTCTTCAGATAACTTTAGTCTCTGAAGGGGACAACACTGATTTCCAGTTATATGAGACTCTCTAGTGAAGAAAATATATAATGCATCCATGAAATAATGAGCCAGACCTTACCTTAACAAAAATAGAAAAGTAGAACTACCTCTTAAAATTAGGTATTAGAATCCAAAATAATTTTTCAAGCCTGTCCTTGACACTAGGATATCTAGTGTCTTGCCACTGCCACAATACTGCTGGAAATCTCCTAATGAGACCTTTGCAGATGTGCCCTTCCTACTGACTCACTCTGTGACAGCTTGTGGAGTTAAATATGTATCAATACCTTCTTGCTATAGAAGAGTCTCCAGGGAGACATGGCTATCTTTTGGCTGGTATGGGGAAGCTTCCATTGGTAAGAGTTTCTAAGAACGTGTGCAGTAAATATGCCTTAGAATTCTGTTCTAGGAGAGGGAAATGTGTGTGTGTGTGTGTGTGTGTGTGTGTGTGTGTGTGTCTATGTGTGAGTGTGATGCATTCATAACAGTACATAAACAAGCCTTAATATGTGTGCCTATGTTTCTGGGAGGGAGAGAGAATAATATACAGGAAATGGATGTAACTGTGGACCAGACCATGATGCAAATGTATTGGCCAAAGCAGCACTCATTGGGTGCCTAAGTCTATCAATTCCTCACTGAAGTGTAAGTCAGTCAGTTTGGCTATTCTGATTAGCCTGTGAGCTCTTGGAATCTTCTGTCTCAACTCCTCCAGCATTTTTCAGAAAAAAAACTCAGTATGTCTTGTTCAAGAGCTTTATTCTCAGATCTGTTATATAGTCATGTAAATAATGAAATGATAAAAAATATCAAAGCAATAAAGGTGTTAGTGTTTCTAACATACAAAAAAGCTTATAGTACTGAAGCTACTTAGTGCTTAGTAGGTTTAGTGTTCTCTAACATACAAAAAAGCTTATAGTGCATTTCTAATTTTATACATAATTTGTACAACACTTTGAAACTTTCTTCAAACTCATTCTAACTTAAGAATCAAATGTCAGTGTAGAAGAGACTAAACTTAAAATTACTTTATATGATACTTATTAAGAATTCTTTATCCAAAGCATATAAGCAAAATTATTTTTTAAACTTTAGAAACTACTGATTTTAAATAATGGCAAATGTATAGTGAAATATCTTTTGGTCATTACTTATGTCAATATGCAAAATAAATTTGTTTCATTTGTAGGTTAATTTACTATAATATTTTAGACACCCTAATTATTACTTAACCTATGACTGAACAGAATATGCCAGATACGAACATCACAACTTCATGATGACATGTCCACAATGAAGCTTTTAGAATCTAAAAGTATCATGGGTTTTAGATTTGGAAGTTGTTTTTACAAATATCCTAATGATTAATGCAAGCACAAAAATGCTATTTGTGTGTATCTATAGTTAGTAAAAACAATGTGTTAAAAAAAAAAACTAGCATGTTGAACCTTCATTTGAATGCATGCATTAGGAAAAAATGTCCTTTCTGTTTTGAAGATRTAAAGTGTCCTAATGAGTATACTTAACTTCATAACTCTACATTTCAAAAGAAGTAGGCATCCCAGTTGGAGACCTATGTTACCAACAATGGCTAGGATATCTACAATATTAATGCTTAGATTACACATTAAAATGTTTCCCTTAACTTGGGCTTTTTATTTTTAATTTTTACACTTTCCCCTTTTTCTTTTATTACTGGATATTTTCTTTATTTGCATTTCAAATGATATTCACTTTCCCAGTTTCTGCCCAGAAGCCCTGTATCCCATCCAACCTCCCCACTGATTCTTTGAGGTTATTCCAACAACCATGCATGTACTCTCCCTTCACATCCCAGGAATTTCCCCACACTGGGGCCTCAAACCTTCACAGGACGAAGTGCCTCTTCTCTCATGCCAGACAAGGCCATCCTCTGCTACTTATGTCGTTGGAAACATGGGTTCCTCCATGTGTACTCCTTGGTTGGTGGTTTAGTCCCTGGGAGTTCTGGGGGTTCTGGTTTGTTGATATTCATCTTTCTATGGGGTTGTAAACCCCTTCAGGTTCTTCAGTCCTTTCACTAACKCCTCCATTGAGGACGCTGAGCTCAGTTCAATGTTTGGCTACAAGCATCCGTCTTTGTATTTGTCGGGCACTGGCAATGAATCTCAAGAGACAGCTATATCAGGCTCCTGTCAGCAAGCAGTTCTTGACATCCACAATAGTGTCTGGGTTTGGTGACTGTATATGGGATGGATCCACACGAGGGACAGTCTCTGAATGGCCATTCCTTCAGTCTATGCTCCACACTCTTCCTCCATATTTTCCCCCATCTAAGAAGAACCAAACCACCAACACTTTGGTCTTCCTTCTCCTTGAGCTTCATTTGGTCTGTGAATTGTATCTTGGGTATTCTGAGCTTTTGGGGTAATATCCACTTATCATTGAGTGCATACCATGTGTGTTCTTTTGTGATTGGGTTGCTCACTCAGAATGATATTTTCTAGTTCCATCCATTTATTTAAGAATTTCATGAAGTCATTTTTAATAGCTGAGTAGTACTCCATTGTAAAAATGTAGCACATTTTCTGTATCCATTCCTCTGTTGAAGGACATCTGGGTTCTTTCTAGCTTCTGGGTATTATAAGTAAGGCTATTATAAAGATAGTGGATCATGAGTCTTTGTTATATATTGGAGAATCTTYTGGGTATATGCCCAGAAGTGATATAGCTGGGTCTTCATGAAATACTATGTCCTATTTTCTGAGGAACTCCTAGACTGATTTCTAGAGTGGTTGTACCAGCTTGTAATCCAACCAACAGTGGAAAAATATTCCTCTTTCTCTATATCCTTGCCAACATCAATTGTCAACTGAATTTTTGATCATAGCCATCATGATTTTTGTGAAGTAGAATCTCAGTGTCATTTTGATTTACATATTCCTGATGACTAAGTATGTTGAACATATCTTTAGGTGCTTCTCAGACATTTGAGTTTCCTCAGTTAAGAATTCTGTGTTTAGCACTGTTCCCTATTTTTAAAATAGGGTTATTTGTTTCTCTGGTATCTAACTTCATGAGTTATTTGTATATATTGTATAATAGCCTTCTGTCAGATGTAGGCTTGGTAAAGAACCTTTCCCAATCTTCTGGATGCAGTTTTGTCCTATTGATGRTGTCCTTTGCCTTAGAGAAACTTTGCAATTTTATAAGGCTCAATTTGTCTATTGTTGATCTTAGATCAWAAGCCATTGGTATTCTGTTCAGAAAAATTTCCTCTGTGCCCATATATTCGAGGCTTTTTCCCAGTTTCTTTTCAGTTATATTCAGTGTATCTGGTTTTATGTGGAGGTCTTTGATCCACTTGAACTTGAGCTTTGTACAAGGAGATAAGAATGGATTGATTTGCATTCTTCTACATGCTGACCTCCAGTTGAATCAGCACCATATGTTGAAAATGCTGTCTTTTTTCCACTGGATGGTTTTAGTTCCTTTGTCAAACTTCAAGTGTCCATAGGTGTGTGGGTTCATTTCTGRGTCTTCAATCCTATTTCCATTGATTTACCTGCCTGTGTCTGTACCAATACCATGCAGTTTTTAACACTATTGCTCAGTAGTACTGCTGGAGGTTGGGAATACTAATCCCTCCAGAAGTTTGTTTACTGTTGAAAATAGTTTTAGGTATCCTGGGTTTTTTTGTTATTCCAGATGAATTTGTGAATTGCTCTTTCTAACTCTATGAAGAATGGAGTTGGAATTTTGATAGGGATTGTATTGAATCTGTAGATTGCTTTAGACAAGATGGCCATTTTTACTGTATTTTCAATTATGTGTATAAACATACTTGTATGGAATGCATTTGGGTAATGCAAATGCATGAAAGAATCCAGGAACATTGTATCTCTTTAGAGATGAATTTTCAGGTGGCTGTGAGTTTTGTGTATGGGTCACAGAAAATGAAGATAGGTCCTAACTAGTACTATACACTCTTTTTAAAAAAATATTATTAATCATTTTATTCATTTACATTTCAAGTGATTTGCCCCTTCCCAATTACACATCCACAGTACCCCATCCCATCCCCTTCTGTCCTTCCTCTGAGGGTGCTCCTCCACCCACTTACCCATTTCTGTGTCACAGCTCTAATATCTCCCTATGTAGGGGCCCTAAATCTCCACAGGACCAAAGACAACCCCTCTCATTCATGTCAGATAAGGCCATCCTCTGTTACATGTTTCTGGAACCCTGGATCCTTCCAAGTTTATACTTTGGTTGATTGTTTAGTCTCTGGGAGTTCCAGGTATTCGGGTTAGTTGATATTGTTCTTCCTATGGGGTTTCAATACCCTTCAGCTCCTTCAGTCCTTCCTCTATCTCTTCCATTGGGGTCCCTAACCTCAGTCTGGTGACTGACTGTGAGTATCTGTATTGATATTGGTCAGGTACTGGTAGAAACTCCTAGACTCCTTTTGGCAAGTACTTCTTGGCATCAGCAATAGTGTTGGAGTTTGGTATCTGCAGATGGGATGAATCAATATGTGGGGCAGTCTCTGGATGACCTTTCCTACAGTTTCTGTCCTGTCTTTCTTTGGGCAGGGACATTCATGGATTAAAAATTTTGAGATGGATGGGTAGCTGCATCCCTCAACTGGGGGCTGTGTCTATCTACTGGAGGTGGTCTCTAGAGGTTCTATTGCCCCTTTGTTGGGTATTTCGGCTAATGTCATACACTATACACTCTTATACTATATGCTCTTAGACACTGAATAATCTCTCCAGCCATATCATTTAATTATGTTTTATACTGAAGTTGTGTCCTCAGGTATGCTGCTGTATAAATTATATACAATACAGTTATTACTAACATACACAAAAAAATCTGTTCAAAACATCTAGTATAATTTCACACCATGATTGAAAAATGCAATTTTCAACATCCCTGTGTATAGTCTGTATGTGATCACAAATTCCTTATTCTTCAATGAGTGCTCTCCCCCACCACCAATACTACCAGTCTTATTCATCTATGTCTATCTATGGACCTTAATTATTGGCATGTTAAATCACTACTCACTTTCAAAGTGGAAAAGAACACTAAACTTTATGACTCACATACATACCACAGAATGGCATTCTATGAGCAACAAGCAAACCACAATTTTCCCTTCTTTCCTTCTACCAGTTCTAAATAGAATCAGTAGCTTTTATTACTGGAGCTCTGACTCATGATTGCAGGCACGGCTGTGGCATTCTCTGAGGTCTTCCATGGCTGTCTACACTGCTAAGTTTTGGTTGTCATTTTATTAAGAAAATTAGATCAAGGAACAGATGAGAAAAACTACCAGTGATCAACAAACACATGAATAAATCAATGTTCTGCAAGCTATCCCGTTGTTATAGCAACATCCATTCAAGAGACCTACTACTTAGGAAAACTGGCAGGTGAGGCTAGTTTACCTAGTTAAAATCTACAATTATATTCCACTCTACCTAATGATTCTCAGGAAAGAAATTATTTTTGGAGAAAAAAGTACATAGTTTACAAATTCAGAAATGTGTGAATGTCCTTATTAATTTGTACCTGATAATGTTAAAATGAAAGGGTTCTTTTGCACTCTAACCTTTGTAGATGTGTTAAAACAATTTATGTGCTTACAACCTCTCTGGAGAAATTGGAAGTGGTTGTTATTTCTAGTTTTAAAATCAAATATTGATTTCCAAGAGCTTATAATTTTAAGTCCAGGATTTAAGCAACAGCCTCTTTATTCTTTGTCAATAATTCCAAATATGCATGAATCCCTAAACTAATTTGATAGTCCTGACACCTAGGAACATAGTGTTTGCTTTATGTTCACTAATGCTTCTCTTATCTGGAAAGGTATGTAGCATAATCTCTCAATAAACTGCAGATTTCTTCCTTACACTGAAGAACGGCAGTTGCAAATTTATATATTGATTTCCTTTTCAACCTGCTTTCTCATAAAGTACATAGTTTTATGCTGTTAATTATGAAAAAACAAGGCTAAAATGTATATTCCGACTTGCATAGAATATTTATAATTCATGAGTTATGTGTGTTCATCTCACTATGCAAACACTCAGTGCACAAATAAGGCTATCAGTCCATAGATATATAAATGTTATAGTAGAATAGTGGGAATTTATGATTTATAGTATTTTCCTATATTTTATTTATATATACACATATTAAGTTGAAACATTGTTATTTTAGTTTAAGGATTATGGCTATGACTCAGGCTACCGAACTTTGTGGACATTGATGGGTGAGGGCTTTGGAGTTCATTCAGATTTGCCTTAATATGCCAACCTGAAGATTATAGTTTTTAAATTGCATCAATAGTGATCACAGAGGTGCCCAATAGGAGAAACTATGAACCATATATACATGCTCACTGTATATCAATATTTTGTATTTTCACAGTAATGACATCTTAACAGTAATAGTAATTGTTTATCCCCTTAATACTATAACCTGTATAACAAGTATTTTGGACCCAACTAATGTGCCAGCTATGAGGGCCATCTTGTGGGGTGGACTTTAAATCTACAGAGAATGCATTTATGTTTCTTCTGTAATGTTCATGCCATTATTGCTCCAAATGGTATGCTTAGCCAGGCAGATCATTTTTTTTTTCAACTCATATCTGAGTAAGATAAATGATTACTTTCTTCCAGCAAATATAGCACACTCAAACACCATAAAATACTGTCAGAATTTACAGGTCAATACATATTTATTTCTCCATGTTCTATGACTCAAATAGATCCTAGCTTCAAAAATAGGGTCCTATTGTTGATTCTGAGTAATAAAAACAGTACTTGCAGTATCCTGAAATATTTGGTCATTGATAGAAACTTATAAGCTAAAAATTATAAGAGAGGTTCCTGGCATGCACTAGTCTATTTATTTTTGTTTGTTAGTTTATGTTTGTGCATTTGTTTGTTTATTTTTATGGCAGGTGATGTCTACATAGTGCATTATTGCCTTTTAAGTGGTAACTTAATTTTTGCTGTTTCTATATTTGTAGGTCTTTATGTGTTATGAAGGTTCTAAAGCATTGCCCTTCCAATGGCTTATTCATGAGGTGTTTAGCATTGGTTATCACTCCCTTAATTCCCTTTTCTGCTGTGCAATTTTGCTGTCATCTCACCTAATCCTTCCTGTCTCATTGACTTGTTTTCCCCCTTTAAAATAACTGATTTTATTTTCTCTCCCTTGAAACCTTCCTTTCCTTTGTCCCCTTATTAATTTATTGGCTTTTTTTAGGGTATTCCAAATGAGATATACATACCCAAAAGTTTCGAAGCTAATATCCACAAATGAGAGAATATGCACAATATTTTTTTCTGGGTCGGGGTTACTTCACTCTGAATGATTATTTCCAACTCTATCGATTTACCTATGAATTTTCCAATTTCATTTTTCTTCATAGCTGAGTAGTACTCTCAAATTTATCCTTTTTTATCAACAAAATCCTTGTTATGGCTCTATTTCTCAAGACTTTGCATGTACTCATTATACCCTCAAATGCTTTTTAATATTTTCCATGAACCAGAAATTTCCATCAGATGTTTCACATTTACAGATACATTTTCAGAGAGCTTCTCAAGGAGCTATGGCTATATAAGGCTTCCTATGCCTTCCTTACATGCACAAACATCCAATAAGAATACTTAAAAAAATTCTTTGAGAATTTCACATTATATATACATATACATACATACATATACATATACATATACATATACATATACATATACATATACATATACA
>BDUI01021481.1:22266-32300 GCA_002335545.1 Apodemus speciosus
CTGGAGATAGAAAACTTTGGAAAGAATTCAGGAGTCATAGATGCAAGCATCAACAACAGAATACAAGAGATAGAAGAAAGAATCTCAGGTGCTGAAGATACCATAGAAAACATTGACTCAACAGTCAAAGAAAATGCAAAATGCATAAAGCTTGTAACCCAAAACATCCAGTAAATCCAGGACACAATGAGAAGACCAAACCTAAGGATTATAGATATAGAAGAGAGCCAGGATTCCCAACTTAAAGGGCCAGTAAATATCTTCAACAAAATTATAGAAGAAAACTTCCCTAATCTAAAAAGAGTTGCCCATGAACATACAAGAAGCCTACAGAACTCCAAACAGACTGGACCAGACCAGAGAGACCTGATCTTAATGAAGACATGTTAACAATCATTTTTTTCCAAAGAATATCTAATTACTTTTACAAATATATAATGTGTCTAGTTTAGCTACAAAAATATGTAGGATTTGAAAATTAGATACCTCCATTCTCAAATTGAAAATTTTATATCTTTAATATGCAAGCATTGAATAGCTCTCAATCAGTGTTGTTTTGACCATTGGGAACATTTGTCAATGATCACAGGCAGCTTTGATTGTTCCAAGTGTTATTGCATTATTGGCAAATAGAGAGGGATACTGTTACATGTTCTCTAGTGCAGAAGATATTCTACCAGAAAATTAGTAGGGTAAGACATGAGCAGCCATGGGTATTTGAGAACCATTGCTAAAAGGAGGCAATGCATTTGAGTGGTTGAACTATGTTGGGCCTTGGGTTTTGAGTTGGAAGCCCGCCTACATCAAACACTCTCTTATTCCTTTGTTTCAGCATGTGTAGTATGATAGCATCATGGACAGAGGAGACTACTGAAGTAATGTACAGAAGACTTTCAACTCATCATTTGGACCAGAAGTAATGGACTAATTAAATGATGGTTGTTATTGTTGTATTTTCTTTCTTGCTTGAGGTTATATATTTTAGTTTGACATGAGCTAATATTTAGAAGTACCAAAGAAGTACATAGCACCCCCATGTTACATTTGTGTGTGTTTAAAGAAACAACCCTATGCAATTTGGTTGCCCAATGTCAGCCAGCTCCAGAAATGACACGATGTCCTCTGTATCTTGTTTCCTGAAATAGTCCACCAAGATGAGATCCTGAACTGTGAAATGGATTAATTTTCAAATGACTTACTCAAGGTTTTTATTTCCAAAAATGAGTATGACTCACATTTTTAGTCTAAAATACATGTTTCCAATCTCCTATAGTTGACAGTGTAGGCTAAGGTACGGGTAATGCAACTGAAACACTTTAAAACTGAAATGTCAACAGAGATGCACTTTGTCACCGATGTAAATTGTTTCACACGGAATAATGTTACTTAATCTTTAGTTATGAATATTCTTGAGAAATCTTGCTAATTTTTAGAAATTGTATCCAAAGATGTTCATTCTTATTCAGTTATCCCCAAAGTCTACATGACTCAGACCATTAATGGCAGTACTTGCTTTCAATGATGTAATGATGATGATTTTGCAAATTTGTACGCCAAGGAAAGCCTCTGCTGTGTCATCTCAAGGAGTTTGCAAAGGAGAAAGCTCAGAAATGATATTGTATATTACATTAGAATATGATGGGTTAAGGCAATAGGCCAGATATTTACGAACATTAAAAATCACAAGCTGAAATTTCATTTTCGTCTGTGTGATGGTACTCAGAGTAAAGGTCTTGGGTGATAACTATATCACAAAGGGGGGATTCTTCTTGAGTTTCACTTGTGCCTCCAGATGTTGTAAGCAGGGCTGCAGTTTTATAGTTGAGCCTGACATTTGGCCATGTGTCACAAAAACTTGAATGACTATGGATGTAGCCCTTGTCATGGAAAAAGGGACTTGCTTTATTAATTACCCCTTAATTAGGTGATACAAGTATATCATGCAGAAATCTAGTAATCATTGGTCTGATTAGTACTCAGTACTTAATAGGTACTTAATAGGTACTGAGTACTAATAGGTGCCTAACAACTGAAAAACCATTAAAAGATAGTATCTCCTTTATTAGAGAGAGATACTGCACATTTCAGGTAGCTTATGTGAATATAAGCACACTCAGTATCTGGGCTAAAATTTAAAACTATGTATAAAAGTATTTAACTTGAAGATTTCCTTCTCTCTTGTCTACTCCATGTCCACTATAAAACAGTAGCAATAATTATTACAATTGGGAGCATCTTTCTTGTTTAAAAAAATAACCAAGACCTTTAGGGAATTTAGGTTTAAGTAGAGTGAATACATCTAACTTGAACATGCCACTGATTTAATTTTACTTACATTATAGAAAATCATCAAAACTGAATGTGTGCGCACGCACACACAAACACACACACACACACACACACACACAAAACATCAGTGGAATGAAAGGGCAGCCTACATGGTAGGAAATAAGATTTGAAAACCACATATCAGGCTAGGGGTTGGTTAGTGTCTGAGAATTATGAGGAATTCAAGCAACCTGAAGTGAAAACATAGGATTGAAATTAAACAAACAAGCAGAGGATTTGAATAGACGTCTTTCTAAAGAGAAAATAAAAATATCCAACAAGTACGTGAAAGTGTGTTCAGCATCTCTAATCATCAGAGAAATGACTATCAAAATCATTATATCACTTCAGATTTGCTACCATAGATTTCTGAAAGTTACAAAAGGTCATAAATGTTCACAAGGGTGTAAATAGTAGGAATCCTTGTACATTATTGGCAGAGATGTAGAGTAAAACAGCCATCATAAAAACAACATGTAACTTACTAAAGAAGCCAAATGGGGTCACCATATGTCCCTGACTCTTTCTTCCAAGAGAATACCAAGAGAACTGAGGTCATCACCTTGTAATGGCACTTTCATATTCATGTTTACTGAAGCACCGGTCACACCATTCAATGGACAAAAGCAGCCCAGGTATAGCTACAGGCAAGTGGGTCAACTGGCACATGTATACAAAGGTGCATTACTCATCTATGTATGTGTGGACCCGAAGAACATTCAGCAGAGTGAATACACTAGGCAGAGAAAGAATAATATTGTGTGACCTCACTTACATAATTGTAAAAATGGGGGAGGAGAGAGATGTGGAAAGAAAAAGAAAAGCATCCTTCTCTAGGGTCAAGTCTGGGGGAGATGCTGAGTTGTAGAGTGAAGGATAGAAATGTGGACGCTAGACGAGTCCAATGTTAGGGACAGTAGCACAGAGCATCACAAGGTGGCGCACCTTTGCCCAGTGAGTGGATGGTGGAGGCTCTTTCATAGGAAGATGGGCAACTGTGTGGGAGGCTGGGGATGCTCGCTCTGTTTCTCTAAAGTACGGATGCTACTCTTTTATGTGTGTTATAATATCCTGCTGTATACCTTAWATATAATTAGCTCTTTAAGTTTCCTAAAACGTTAAGGGCTAGGGGCATAGCCCAGTAGTATAGTACTTGACTATATACTATACAAAAGATAAACTTTGTTAAAATTAAAAAAAATCACATATTAAGATTATATTACAAGTAAAATTCTTGTTAGGAGCTATAAGGGAAGCTAGGAACTAAAACTATAATCTTTTTTATAAGAGATGTCTCTCTTTTTTTAAGAGACAACTATATTCACTAGAATATGCTCTAATCTCAGATTGCTAAACTACCCCAAAAACTCCAAACCAAACCAAACCAAACCAGACCAAACCAAACCAGACCAGACCAGACCAGACCAGACCAGACCAGACCAAACCAAACCAAACCAGAAAGCCCTCAAAAATTCATTTCAAGAATTCCAAGTGTGTTTTACTACATGCTATATACACATGAAGATCAGATATGTTTCAAGTCCAGTCTCACTCAACCATGTGGAACCATAGATCAAAGTTAGATCAACAGGCTTGGCAGCAAGCACCTTTACCCACTGAGCCTTCCTGCCACCCCATGTGTATAATTTTGGCATTGGTGCAGTTGCAGGGGACGGATGCTTATGTCTCTAGTAGAAGGGAATGGTATTAAAGAAGCTTTATTTGTTTTAAAAAGCAGTCAAGATTTGTGGCTCTTCACTCTTTTACTGAGCATTGATATATACCTCCAAACCAAATGGTCTCTGATTTATGATCTCTTAAATGCTAAGACATCCTTTGAAGCGAGTTGGGCCATTTTATTTTGTGTTGTACTTGAGTAATGCTTTAAGTAGAGTGTTCCCAGGGTTCTAAAATTGTCAGTCCATGTGTAATTAGGAATGTTCTCAACTAGATCATCTCTGTTAGCAAGAGATGGTGGATTATTCTGGAAAACTACTCAGCAAGCCATGAATAGCAATTAAATGTGAAAAGACTAAATTTCTCTTTAAAATGGGTTGTTGCCATAATTTAATGTGGCAATGTGACTTTCTATTTTTAATTGCTATAGAAAGTGCATTTCATGAAATGGATTTTTTTTCTGCTGAGAGCTAGATAGTTCTATATTTTGAACCAATTTACATTTTGTATGTCTAGCAAGTGTTCTGCCTTTGTGGTACCTTTTGATTCATGGTGGATAAAAACACTAAAGGTCAATAAAGATACTGTCATCCTTCTTAAACAAAGAGACAAGATGAATATCTAAGAGAAATTGAGTATTTCTTTCCACAAGACTGCATGACCTTATCTTACTTCATTATGCTTTCTCTTTAACAGTGCTTTTTATTCCCAGAACAATTATACTTAACACTGACACTTAAAGATAGTCCATTTTCAATTCAAACAGAAACAACTTCGATCCATAGTCTATGCCAATACTAGGATTGTGGGAGCATGCTCCCTGATGAGGACTCGTGCTTCCGCTTGCCTCTCTTGAACACTAAGGGTTCCTCCCATCTGTGGTCCCAACCTCTGTCTATTATGCCTCTAATAGTTACAAATGCTCAGTTGCTTAAACAGCCTTGGTCATACAAAATGCATTCTCTTTTGTCTTTAAATTGCAGATGTAAATAGAGAGGAGGGTACATCTTTGATGTAAGGTACAGCATTAGTCATTGTGTGCAATTTACTTCGAGGGAGAAAATTAATAAGTGTCAAGAATGGAAAATTTTCTCCTTGCACTTTAAATGCCTGTGAAAAGTATTGAAGAAGAACAAGAGTCTGGGGACATTTTTATGTATTTTGATTGCATCAACAGTGAAAGAAAAGCCTGATATTTTACTAATTATTATTAGAGGTATTGAACACAATCATTCTTAATATAGCATCATATGCTGGCTTTAAGACATGAAAAATCTTGTCCCCAATCACAACAGACTAGAAGGGGGGGACAGAGTGATGTCTCAGCTCTTCACTCTCCCCACCCCAACTACTACCAAGTGTCACTATGAAGTAAAAGAAGGGCAAATGAAAGTAGTCAATGCCACTCTCTTATGTCCCCAGTTGCTCTTATTTTTGTTGCTCTGCAGCCCTGATTGCAGCCCTGCAGGTTAGAATGGACAGTTAGCTGTAATTATTCCAGTCACACCACCTCACAATGAAATCTTTATCCCATGTTTACAGCCGCCTTTGGCAGAGGCTGTCTTGCTGTCTCTAAACTAAGAAGAACCACCCTTTGGCTCCTCTCAGCGTCAGCTGCCTGAGTCCCAGGCTGGGATCCCAATAATCAGACTTCTTTTCTTCCAGAGTGGACTTCTTCTTTTTTTAAGGGTGAAAAGACCTATTCTCATCACCCCCCATATATCCTGGCTGATTTATGTCCCAGCCACAGCAGTTCTTCCTTCCGTGTCTCTGTGCGTTTTCCCTCCTTTCCTACACTGCTACTAGACAAACCACATTTAAAGTTCAATACAAATAAGTAAATAAAATGCTTAAGTAAATGGTTCTCACTACTGTGGGGGGGTGTAAAAATTGGTAGGTAGGTAGAGAGAAATAKGGGTTTTGTTTTTTCATTTCTAAACTCCCAATTTTCTAGCTCAAAGGCCTTTCTATAGCTTTGTCACCAGAAGACATCAGTGTTTCTCAGTGGCTCTCTTGATGAGGTCCAGCTATTTATTTAAATTCATCAACAGCTGTAGACTGGCAAGCTCCGGGATGAGAGAAAAATTGAGACTCACATCAGGGTCTGAAAACGGACTTCTGAGTCCTCTGGGATGGTAAATACTTCCCTCTTACAGTCTGCAAGATAAGAAGAAGTCCTTCCAGTGCAAAGGTCAGGAGAAGGCACCGCCATCATTGAAGGGATGGCCCTCAGCTTTCCTGGTGCTGCAACCCTTTAACACAGCGGCTTACATTGCAGTGACCACAGTAATAAAATTATTTTTGTTGGTACTTTGTAACATATAATTGCAAATAACTGTGTTTTCTCATGGTCTTAAGCAACCTCTGCAAAAGGGTCATTTTGACCCTCAAAGGGTCGCAAACCCGCAGGTTGAGAACCACTGACTTGAAGTAGGTTCCTAACATAGGTAGCCAAAGGACCCCTCACACCATCTGAGAACACGGGAAAAGCAGTGCTAGTTCCACTCATCCTTCTAGAACACTTAACCGCTTTGAACCTTACCTCCCATCCTGGTCTTGAAACCCTGACATTCTCCTCACAATCCTCAGTCTCTCCTCTCACCCCCCAGCGCTTATAACAGTCATCACATCTCTCTGGTGAGAACTAGGTCATATAATTTTACTGAGGAGAAAGGTAGGAGGGAAGTGGTTCAGTAGTACAAACATTGATTAAATTCCCCAGCAACTCTCCCCAAATTAAAGATAATTTTCCTACAAATATGCGCAAGACTGTCAAGAATGCTAAGTCARTTTTATGATTGTACTTTGCTTTTCCATTTTAATGTCACACTGCCACATGGCACACATGCTAAAAATGTACCTCCTTAACCTGCGCGGTCGCAAACTTTTCACAGAAGATTAACATTGCACGTTTAATAGACTGTCCTTTCTCAATGTGCTCAAAGCACTTTTTAAAATACAAAATTAGACCATCTCCTGAGTAGAGTCCCATCAGAAAGGTGGCTCAGCACTTTGGTAAAGGGGGAATCAGAAGCACAGTAAAGGTCACCCCAAAGTCAGTGGCTACAGCCCGGCTGACTCTAGGAGCTCGATTTCAGTTTATCTGTGTCCTACTTGTACATCATTTGTCTTTCTTTCTTCTCCGGCAGGAAAGGATGCGGGCAGCACAGAGGCTTGACCTCATCTCCTGCAAGCAGTGACTGCCAGGACTGACTTCCACGGTCCTGCCTTGTTTTCTGCTTCATCAGCAGGACCAAGCCTGTGCCCTGGAACTGATCTGATCAAGGGCTAAGCCAAGAGGGTGGCACCCAACCTCAGGCGTCCTTGAGGCTTCCTCCTAAAGGGAAGGTTGCCCTCGCTAGGAAGCGCACTCGAAAGGCTGGAGGGTTCTGCAACTTCAAGCAAGTGACTAGCCCAGGCAGCAGAAGGGGAAGCTGGGTCAAGTGTGGAATCCAGGGTGGCTCTGCCTCCACCGTGAGAAGAGACCCGAAGGAGAGTGGTTAGGGAATCAATGCCCTGCATTACTGTTAAGACTTTCTGTTGTTTGTGCTGTTCTCAGCTAGGTACGGCCCACAGTCCTCGGCCAGGTCCCCCCCCCCCCCCCCGCACCACAATTCTGAGGCATTTGTTTTCTTCGCTGGAGACAAATCAGAGACTAGAGGAGGTCTGGTTACTTTATATGAGAGACAGCGGTGGTTACAGACTGAATTTCCGTGCTATTATCAACCCCCCAAACCCCAATCCTTCCTGATGTCCAAGCGTGGAAAAACAACGTTAATAACAATCCTTTTGATTTCACAGTAAACTCTACCCAGMGTTTAACTCCGCTGTTCTCTCATGCCAGGGTTCCAGCCCCACTTCTTCCTCCATACATAGGTAGGCTCAGCTGGGAAATAACTAAAGGACTCCGGTGCTGTCTTGAAGCTGCCTCCCCCCCCCCCCCCCCACCCATTCAGCTGCCACAGCTTGGAGGTCCGTTAACAGTCTTAGTGCTAAGGACAGGTTGGGACATCGCGGAGGCGTTTTCTCTGTAGACCTATAGGGTTCACCTTATCTGACTCCCTTTACTTGCCCCATCACCTCTGGGCTCTGTTCAAACATCACCACCAGGACAAGCAGAGCTCAAACCACCCGCGCGCAATTCAGAGCTTTCCCAGAGATTGCCAGGACTTAGAGACAGGAAATTCGGGGAGTTGGTGATGTCCGGCAGGTGGCAGGGACGAGAGTCACCACCACACCACATTCTCCTCCCACCGCTCAGCTTCGTTGCGGGGGTGCCTAGCATCCCAGAACCAGGATCGGCCAGAGAGTGCCTCAGATCCTCTGCTCCGAACACAACTACCTCGTTGGGGACTCGGACACCCTATTCCTTGGCAATATGGAGATGCTGTTGACCGCAAGAGAAGCGGAGGACTCAGGTCAAGCGCCCTGGCACGCCACGCTCCCCATGTCACCATCATCTGGTGAGCACATTCCAGTGCGCAACACTCTCCACCTGCCAGGCTATCCCGCTGCGCAGCAGCTTTCTAACACACAGAGCCTTCCACGAGCTGAGTATATCCCTTCCTGCACCCCGTCCCCGAAAAGTCCCAGGAAGTGGAACCCAGGTCGGCAGGGCGGTCCCCCTAGGCGGCGGAGAGTTGAGGGGAAGGCGCTACGCAGAGCTGGACCGCGCACAGTGCACCCGGCTTTCCCAGAGTGACCTCCGGTGCCTGGGGACGGATGCATGGGGACCRACCGGAGCCCTCAGCTTTACCTGGCACAGCCGGCGACTCTCCAGAGACGTTGAGACTCCGCCGTGGCGGGTGTCCAGCTCACATCGCTGCCTTCCTCATTGGGCGAACGAGTGTCCTGCTGAGTCCCTTTCCCTCAGCTCCTCTCTCTGCCCCCGCCCCACCCCCCTTCCCCCCAAGTCAAAAGTGTCACAGCTCTACAGCCTTCGGATGTTTTCAAAGTCTCCGCTYGATCGCTGGGAGTCGAGAGCTGATGACAAGCGCAGCAAATCCGCTGATGCCCGCGGCCCTCAGCTCTCTGCCAGGAGGGTGAAAAAAGCCGCCTAGTCCTCCTGGTCACCGTCCTCTAAGACCGGCGCGCGGTCCGCTCCGCTCCTTCCCCTCCCTCGCGCCTTTCCTAGCCCGAGTGGCTGCCTCCAGCGCTCACCGCGGGTCCTGGTTCCCCTGCTCATGAATATTCTGACAGAGGCTAATGCTGTTGAAGTAAATTGAATTAGCCAATTGGTGCCAGGAATGTGCGCTCCTTCCTTCTGAGGAGCTGTCTGGAACCCCACCAGAAGAAAGCAATTAAAGTCCGGTTGGCACCCCGTGGTTTAGATCAGCAAAATGGGTTAATTCTTTAAATGCGGTTTAAAAACCGCATTTAAATGTTTAAACTCCTTTATTGGCTGGGGGAGTTAGAAAGTGCTAACCCAGAGCAGGATGAAAGAACAAGAGGGCAGGAGGAAGCTGGTGTATGAGTGTTGGGGGTTGAGGGTGCCTCTAAACTTTGCCAGGGAGCTGAGGTGACTTATTTTGAGAAGACTCTGGGTTCTRSAAGAAGCAATCCATGATGAGAACAGAAAAAGAGAGAAAAATGGGATGTGAGAGAAGATGGGTGTGAATCCACTTTGACCTTGAGGTTCAGACTGCTCCAYTGACAGTTTTYAGAGAAAGGGCGGTGGGGAGARGGCAGAGGAAGCTTCATTCGTGCACTGTTTAGAAAATGGTGCCATTTCTTTATCCTACAGCACTGTTGCAGTTTTCAGTGTATGGGTTAAGTCGGGATCCATCCTGTGAAGCCATCTTCTGTCAACCATTTAGGATTAGCTCATTGTGTAGCCTGTGGCCACAACAAGATCTTCAATATGATTCCCGCAGTCCACATGAAAAAGCAAAACAAAACAACAACAACAAAAACAAAAAACAAAAAACAAGCCAAACTAAACCAAGCCAAAATAAAACAAAAATAAAAACCAACCAACCAATGATCAAAAAGCATCAGATAGAGACAAGTAGAACAAGGGTGAGCCCTGG
>BDUI01021486.1:21125-34111 GCA_002335545.1 Apodemus speciosus
CAGAAAGACCACACCAGGCCAAACAGTTCCAGGTGAGGTTTATTGAGAGGGGAAAGAGTAAAGGTGGTGGCAGAAAGAGAAGAAGGGAAGGGAGGTGTTCCTTTTAGATATATGGGTGGTGATGTGGTCACAGGTAAGGGTGAGCACAATGGATTCTGGGAATATGGGGGCCTTAGTCTTGACAAGAGGTCCCAGTACCAACATTCCTCCTTTATTATTATGAAGAGAAGAAAAATAGGAGGGGTAAGCCAATGGTGAAAAGGGAATGAGGATGCTGTGTCTCTTATGATACTTCTTTCTTTATAAAGGCATTCATTGTCAATTTTGGGGTGTAGCTGACCTTCACCATCGGGATCCACCTAGTAAACATTCACATCAGGTACCTCTGTAGGCAGCAGCACTTCTGTGGACAGCAGATGGTAATCAAGTAACAGGAACTGATTAATAGTTTGGTTAGAAATTTTTTGTATTTGCTGTTGGAGGAATATAGAAACAAGATTAATGAGGCAGGGAGAAAATAATAACACCAGGAAGATGACTAGAAAAGACATTACAAAAGGGAGTATCCACTTTAATATAGGGTTTTCAGAAATCCCAGAACTAAAGGTCTCATGATCCCTGGAATTCTTTATGTCTGGCTGTAGCTCCTGGATTTTATTTCTCACTCTCCTGGATTGGTTGACATAGAAACAGCATTCTTCTTGAAGGAACAGGCAAAGGCCACCTTCTTTAGCTGTCAGGCCCAATTGGTTCTGAAGCAACATGGCTGTCAAAGAATCTATCATTTTCTGGAATCCCATTGCTCCTCTATGTAGAAGGAAAATGTCATGCAGTGTTGATAGAAGAAATAATTGATCTGTGATCCTAGCATATGTATCTGATAAGACCAATATGGGGAGACCCCATATTCGTCTGGCCATTTTCTACAATAATATTTTGTCTGGTCAAATAGAAAGCAAGTATAGAGATCATAATATTAAGATGAGATAACAGATACTGGGATGATAGTGATTTGGATGAGTTCCTCACATCTGACTATGAAGCAGTTTCCTGACCCTATTTGGAAAGATTGTTTGTTATCTATGGGGATTTCTTTAACCTTGAATCTCCAGATGTAAGGACTGCCCTGGATAGAAATGAAAAACAGCATGGGGATGATGAGAAACCCATGTCTAATCCAGTGAGGTTGAGTTWGGCTGCTGGAGTGGAGTCTCATTTTATGGATTTGGGGACAAGGTGGGTTGTTTCAATGTCCTACGGAGCTTAATAGAGCATGGTCCTGTTAGGGTGGACATGTACGAAGGAGGGTCATTTTTAGGTGGAGAGATGAAAGGTTTGAGGTGAGACAGGTGGACGCAATGAGAGAGTTCTTTGAGTTTAGCAGCTGTGGGGGGGGTGTCACAATAATTACCTTAAAAGGGTCCTTCTGTTTGTGAGAAGTGTGAGGGCTGATGACCTGGTGGAGATAGAAGGACTTGGTCTCCAATGTTGACAGGCATTGTATAGGAGACAGTCTGTGGCCATGGTAGGTGGTGGTCAGCAAAGTTCCATAGGAGAGAATGGAGGTGGCAAAGTAATGAAGTGAGTAGATGGTCTGGGAAAGAAGAACATTAAGATGAAAGACCAGGAGTTAAAATTGGATGTCCATACATGAGTTCAAAGAGTGATATGAGAAGGGGTTACTTGGGGGAGAGCTAGTAGTTTGAAAAGAGCCAGAARTAGAAGTTTTACTCAGTCAAGGTGAAGTTCCTTTGACAGCTTAACATGAGTGGTTTTTAAAAAGTGATTAGTTGTTTATACCTTAGCTGAAGATTGAGGATGGTAGGGAAGTTGAAAGTGCCAGGGGATGTCTAAGATCTTACATAGAATTTGAGAAATCTGAGAAGTAAATTCAGGACCATTGTCTTATTGAAGAGTGGCTGGGACACCAAATCTGGGGATAATCTCTCAGAGGAGGAGATCAGAGGCTGTCTGAATCAATTTTTGTTGTGGGAAATGCTTCCACCAACACAGAGAATGTGTCCACCAAGACCAGGAGGTACTTGGCATGTTTGACAGTGAGCATGTGGGTAAAGTCAAGTGGCCTGTCAGTTCCAGGAAGGGAACCTCTAGACGGATGGGTAGGAAAAGGGGTGCTACGAAATCTTCAGATGGAGTCTGACATATGAGGGATTTTGAAAGAAGTAGTGATAGATTTTAAGACATTTAAGTCCTCAGGAGTAGGCTGTAGGGGGGTCTTCACAAAAGAAGACAATGCTCGGTTGTTAGGATGAAAGAGATAGTGAAGATAGGATAGAGTATGGTGAGTGTCAGGGGGTGAATGTGGAGATGTGGGTTGCAGTGTAATGATGTCCTGGGGAGGGTCAGATGAGTCCAGACACTTAAGGGCCTCAGCTCTAGCTGCCTCCTAGACTTGGTTGTTTCACTTGGAGACAATAGAATCATCCATTTGATGAGATCTGCAGTGGACAATTCCAATAGCTCTGGGGAGATGGGAAGCCTTTAGCATGGCTAAAATGTGGTTTGCATTAGTTACTCATCCTCCTTTTGTGGTAAGTAACCCACACTTCTTCCCGAGAATGGTGTGGGACAGGAGGATATGGAAAGGGTATTTGGAATCTGTGTAGATGTTGAGTGATTGTCCCTGTGCCAGTTCAAAGGCATGGGTGAGAGTTATTAGTTCAGTCTGTTGATTAGTGATGTGAGAGGAAGGGCCTGTACCTCCACCACCTCAGTGTCTGACACTATGGCATAGCTAGCTTTCTAGCTCCTTCATATAGAAAGAAGCTCCCATCTGTATTCCAGGTATAAATGGCTTGAGGAAATGTACCCTCCTGTATGTGTGAAGGATGAGGCAATAGTTCCTCTAAAGTCTCAGTGCAGGTGTGAAACAGGGAGTGGTTAGTATTAGATTGAAGAAGAAAATTGGACACATTAAGAAGGAGACATGATTGAAAGGTGAGTGTGGAATCTTTATTAGCGCTACCTGAAGAGAAAGCACTCTGGAGGGATGTAGAGTCTATAAGCATTTATGAGTTAGTAGCTGCGATAGTTTATGACAAGAGAGGACAGTTATTGGAGACCTCAAGTTTAGATTTGCTGACTCTCAAATAAGGAGTATAGTGGCTGCTAAGGTACAAATACAAGGGGCCCATCCTTGGATTGTTAAATCTATCCTTTTTGACAAATATGCTACAAGTGCAAATGAAGGTCCCAGTTGGTGACCTAAGAATCCAAGGGCAAATCCCTCCTTTTCAGTTACATAGAGGGAAAAAGGATGAGTCAGGTCTGGGAGATGTAAGGCTGGGTGCCTTAAGTAGAGGCTGTTGGAGCTTTTGAAAAGACTTGGTAACAGGTTTGAGAAGTGGTTCATGGGTGGGGCCTAACACTGTTTCATATAAGGGTCAAGAAGGGAGGGAAAAGGAAGGAACCCAGGTATGTAAAAAGCTAGCCATTCCTAGGAATGATAAAATCTCTTCCTTTGTAGAAGGAACGGTTAGAGACTGAATCAAATTCTTTCTAAGGTAATAGTCTTGTGTGTTGGGGTAATTGTTTCTCCCAGACAAGTAACCTGAATAGTGGACAGTTGAAATTAGAAGGTGAGACCCTGTAGCCTTGAATGGAAAGGAAATTTAAAAGAGCACCAGTGTCAGCTTGGTGATTCTCTAGAGAAGGGTTACAGAGAAGGACATTGTCTACATAAAGAAGAATCTTAGATTTAGGGAGAGATAAAGAGAGTAAGTGAGAACCCAGGGCCTGATCAAATTTGTGTGGACTGTCTCAGAATCCCTGAGGCAAAACAGTCCAGGTAAGTTGGGTACAAAAGTGGGTGTCAGGATCTGTCGAGGTAAAGGCAAATATTTTCTGTGACTGGGCATTAAGAGGGATAGAGAAAAAATGTGTCTTTGAGATCTAGGACTGAAATATGAAAAGTTCCTGAGAAGATAGTGGAAAGCTGGGGATGAAGGGATGGAAGGGAAACACTGCAGAATTAATTTGTCTGAGGTCTTGAACCAGCCAATGGGTTCCATTAGGTTTCTTAACTGCTAGTATAGGGGTGTTAAAGGGGGAAGAAGTAGGGCAAAGGAGTTTTTTTTTTTTTCTTAAGAGATCAGAAATGATAGGCTTAAGTCCCCTGAGGCTCTGGAGAGAAAGAGGGTATTGAGCTTGGGTGATGTACCTGGTAGAGTCCAATAACTGTATGACAAGAGGAGAATGATGTTTAGCAACAAAGGGGTTCTGGACTTCCCAAACTCTGGGTTCTACCTGAGAAGCTGGTAAAGGAAACAATATGTTAGTGTTTGTAGGTTGAATAACTAGAAGAAGTAGAGGAACTGCTGGTGAGCTTAGGTACAGGCAAGTGGTGGCAGCAAAGGAAATGGAAACCCCCAACTTAGCTAAAAGAGCTCTTCCTAATAAGGGAAAAGGACATGTTGGCACTGCTAAAAAGGAATGGGTGAGGTGTACACCCCTAAAAATGCAACTAAGTGGTGGGGTCTGATAAGAAAGATATGGTTGTCCTCCTACCCTGACAATAGGAAAGCACAAAGGTGAAGTGGGTGCCCAAAACTCTGTCAGGACTAAGTGCCCCAGTGTCCAAAGGGAAGGAGATGGATCACCCACATACTATGATAGCTACACAGGGCTCGCTGTTGGTGATTGGCATGGTCGGGTTGAGGGAGCTCCGGCCCCTTCAGTCATGCCTAGGAGGTCAGTTGGAGGAGTACCTGGATGGGATTTCCCTCTGTTCTGCATGACACGAGGGCAATCAACCACGTGGGGCCCAATGTCCCTCCTGATGGCACTTAGGGCATGGTCCTCTTAGCTTGTGCGGTTAGGGGCAGGAGGTAGGGCAAACCCTCACCCAGTGACCTAGCTTACCACATCTATATTAGTGAGCTTGTGGTCCCTGAACCTTAGAATCCCAGGAGTCTGTGGTAGTAGCTGGAGCTAGAGTTGGTCGGCAGCCTTTGCCAGCATGTGGTATTTTTGTTTTCAGGCTTTCTCATCTCTCTCATGGTACACCTTGAAGGCCAGCACCAAGTCTTCTACTTGTGGAGTTAGGAGCCCCCTCTCCAAGCACCTAAGTTTAGTTTTATGTTGGGGTACCTCTGGGAAAAAGTATGTCATCAGAAGTTGCTTCTGKATTTTCAGGATCCAGATTAGTGTATTGTACTAAAACTGAGATGGGTTCTCCTGCTTGAGGATAATCTCTGGGAGTTTTTCAAAATTTACTGGCTTTAAGACTAATTTTCTAAGACTGGCCAAAAGGCATGTAATAAACCTGTCTCTGGGTAAAATACAACCTGCAGAATTGTAATTCCATCTGGGATCCTGGTCAGACATTGCCTCATATCTGATTGGATATGTTCTGTCTGGTGAATTTCATCTGCATGCATTCTTGCCTCTCCCCAAACTTGCTTGCATTCATCAGGAAGTAAATTATTTGTAAGAATCATATGAACATCATGTAATGTCAAGCTATAAGATTGAGTGATGTACTGAAACTCCTTAACGAAACTGAAAGATTTAGAAGTATAGGAACCCAGGCTGCTTTTTTGTTTTGTTTTTKTTKTTTTKKTTTTKKTTTTTTKKTTTTTTTTGTTTGTTTGTTTTTTGAGCCCAGTCTGCTTTCTATTTAAGAAATTTCACTTAGCAAGGAAGGAACATGTACACTGACCAGACCATTCTCCATGGCCATCAACTCCAGCCACTTCCATTAGAGGAAGGACCAGTGCTGGTTCAGGTGTTCCTGGAGGAGAAGAGGACTTAGGGATCTGGCTGTGGCCTTAAGACATGTGATAGGAGGGGTAAAGTTTGACGAGAATTCTCCACATTTGGAACGACCTGCAGCTGGCATAGAAGGAAGGGAGTGGTCTGGAGAGGTCAAACTAGTAGCCTGTGGAGCCTGTCCTGGCCCGCGGGACTTGGTTAATAATGGGYCCGAGGAGGATCCTGCCTGAAAGCAGAATGGGTGAGACAAGAGAGGGAGACCCTGCAAAATCTTTGTCAAGGTCTGTTTATTGTAACAAAGATGGGGGGTTTTAAAGAATAAGGTGAGGGAACAAGGAAAGACAATAAATCTAAAACAGTCAAATGAAATGTCCTCGGAATGCAAGGGTGAGGGAGATTAGGCAAAGGTCATTTTTCTGATTAACCGGTTCCCACTGCATGAAGCTCCAGTGAGTAAGCATTTGATCAGTTTATTGCTTAGCCAGTTCCTGGAACAGGGGGTGGAGAAGAATGCTGAATCCATTGCATACTTGACTTAGGAGCGTCTATAAGATGGTAGTAGCACTCCAGCCCCTTAATTTTTAGGCACTGTCTCTAACATCTCCCCCTAATTTGTATAACTGATGAAGAGCCTGTCTTAGGCTATATGATGTGCATCCATAGCCAGCACCTTTGTACATATGTGTATGTGGGTAGAGCCTCTGTCTTAGGCTACGTTGGGTGCATCCATGTCCAGCTCTCCCAGAGTGGGTCTCTGGGCTATGCCCAGCACTCCTGAGAGAGGGCCCCTGGATCATGGCCTCATGCTGCTTCCCCTCATGGAGTCACTCTACAGACTTAAAGGTGTGCACCTGGCATATGGCATCATGCTATTTCCCATCATTGGCGTCTCCAAAGCTTGTTATACCAGGGAGTGTTGAGCTCTGTGGCCAGGACTGAAAAATCTAGGCCAGCAGAAGGGGCACCTATTGGCTCCTCATAAGCAGAAGKATCTCCATCCCGCATCTTCAAGCGATGAAAATGGACAGATACTGGCTTGTTGGCAAAGGCTGAATCCACCTGTGACCTGTTTTGTCTGTGCAGCAAGTTGTGAAATGTTCTACACACAATGTAGATGTGCTTGTAACTGTTCCCAGGATATTTCTGACCCATTGTAGGGCAGAAGGGTGACACGAATCCATTTAAAATTGGCATGACACGAGGTAGTTAAACTTATTATAATATTTTGAACCTGAATTCCTATGTAAAAAAGTACTTCCTCTAGAGCATTGACTCTATCTGTTAAACCTCTATCTATTCTATCCTGAGTAATCAGTGCTAAAGAAATATTTTTTTGTTAATGAATTAAAATGGTTAGCAATGTATATCTGTTGGACTAGGGAGGCAGCAGAAAATACAACTGACCCTAAGATAGCAATTAAAGCAGTAATATCTAAGATAAGTCCAGTAATAAATCCCTTAGGTCAAGAAAGAAAATTAACAGTCTATACCAAGGCAGACAGAGCAAAAGCATTACATCAAAGTAGTGAGAAAGCAGCAATAGGTGACAAAATATAAAGTAGTTGGTATACAATGGGAAAAGCAGTATGACACAATGGTGATTTTATACAATTGGTAAAAATAGCACTCTAGTAGAAAATGATACATAATAGATTATATTTAACAATTTTAATCCCTTGTATCCCCTGGGTATAGAATTAAAAGTCCAATTAGATGCAATCAGGAACTGTGTCTTCAGTGTCTTCTTTTGCTGGGGTCTCTGGGGTCTGCAGATGGCGATGGCTCTGAAGTACACTTGAAGGAAGTGGCGGGTGTGGAAGTCTCTGTCCATGGAGAAGGTCTAGCACAATCTGCTGGTCTGGCATTTACAGGGTCCTGTAAATATATAAACAGAGCTTCTCCCAGAAAAACATCCAGTCTTTTTTATTATCCAGTTAGTAGGTCTTTATTTTAGAAGAGGCTTGAAAAGTTTGGAAATTGACTTTTTCTTTGTTTGTTTGTTTGTTTGTTTGTTTGTTTGTTTCTTTTATGAATCCACAGTAAAAATTCATTTTTAGTTAGATAGGCTCTGGCTATTTAAAACCAGTCATGAGGAGTCACACACAATTTAAATGCCAAAGGTTCCCACAAGTGACCATTCTCTTCTTTGTTATTCTCCATACTCACTGGGAAACAGCCTACTGAGTTTGCTCAGTTTGAGTTGCTGAGTTTGGAGTGCATCAGCAGTGAATCTGGCAGGCCCCTTTGCTTTCTTTTTACATTTTTCAGGGGGTCTTGAGGAATGACATATTTAAATGCTGCATCGTAGGCCACTCATAATTATGATATTTCATTAGCCTCTTTTCAGAGTCAGATTYCTCCTCTGAGGTAAATTATTGCTCTTCTGAATCATCACTACTCTCTCCTGAACTATTTTGTTTTTCAGACTTTTCTGTCAAAGTATAAATATTTTTCTTAGATCCTGAGCAAGACTGTAGTAATGGAGTCTGCTCATGAGGAGGTGAATCCAGTGCCTCTTGGGCATCTAAAGCCCTTTTGTCATCTGTTAATGTTTCCTTAAACACCTTCCAAATAGCAAATGCTGTAAAAGGTATACCTAATCCTCCATTCCCTATGAACCAGTTTGTAATATGTAACCTTACTTTCTCCCAAGTATCCCCTGTCTGGGAACCAGGGACTGACTGACTGTACAAACTGAAGAAAGTCAGTTACATGGCCAGTGCTAACCTCAATGCCTTCTTTTTATTTTTATTGAAAGTATACTTTATAATATCTATAAAAAACTGTCTCTAGATTTACTTTGTCCCATACTGATTTAGGTTGATGCTAGCAGTAGTTGTAGCTCCGCTGATAGCTACAAGCAATTTACACTTAATGGGAACAGTATCAGATAGCAGGTCAGTGTTTAATACTAGCCAATAAAACTACTATAAGTGGCAGACAGCTATGTATTTATCAATAAACTACTAGATGCCTTCTTTTAGGCCAAACATCTAGATTTAACTCTTCTTGGTCCTTCTTGAGGCAGTGGAGGGGGTGAGACTTTGTCTTACAGAAAATTTAAAGTTGCTGTATAATAAAAGGTTTACTTATCTAAATCTAAGTTACTAGGCTAACATAGCAGACCTGCCTTCTGTGTTCCTCTGAAGCTAGAGACTGCAGTCTCAGGTATTTAACACCTCATCCTAAAACAGCAGGAGATTAAGTAAAGGAATAGTTGCTAGAGCCTTTTCCCTATTGTCCAGAAGACTCGCACTTGTCAGTCTAGGGGGAAGTAGGAACAATAAGTTTCTATTGAGCCAGGAGAAGAGAATAACACTTGCAGAAAGAAAAACTTCTACATAAGTGAATATGCATAATCTCATATAAATTCATACATGCATCCTCATTCATAATTTCATGCAGTCAGTTGGGCTCAGCTTGCATGCATTCTCATAATTTCATACTTAAATACACACATGTATACATTCTCACAATTACATACTTATACATACATCCATACTTACATATGCATATGGAGCAAAAGACTAAGCTCCAGTACAGAAAGAACTCACTCATTCTGGATGAAAGATGGACTACAATATTTATTGCATCGAGAAAGAAAAAGCTTCCACCCTTTCAATGCTAAATGAATTAAATCCATGTTTGTAAGAAAGACTTTGTTTCTCTTAATAAGACTAAACCTGCCTTGTCCTTACCATAGTACCTGTCCTGTCCCATGGTAAGGAGAAGCCTGCCTGCTCCTTCTGCTCTCTGCAACATCTTTTTTCCTCCTTTCCTCTGCCTCCTGCACATTGTTATTCTCTTAGTTATTTTATGTTACCTATAGTTACTAAGTTATTCCACTCTGCATTCTCCTTCTAACCTTGTTCTCTTCTGACTAAAAACTTCTCCTCAATTCAGTCCTCTCAGCTCTGTTCTTCTCATTCAATTCTTCTTGTCTAACTTCCCTTTGTCCTAGCCCTTAAATGTCCTTCAGAATACAAGATCACATGTTACAAAGTTCATCACAAGTTCACATAAAATACCAAGTCATAAATGGAAATAGAAGTTTACAACAGAGAATGTTTACATGCATATCCATTAGGAGTAATTATATAGCTATCATTTGTCTTCTCTACAGGTTCATACAAAGTTTAAAACCATAACTAAGTTATAAGTGAAGTTTTGTATAGAAAATCCCAGTCAATATTTTATCTTCTGTCCTAATACCTATAATAAATCCTAGTTCCCTTTTTATGACCTTAGGTTAATTGTTTTACAACCTCTAGGAATGTGCTCTGAGTAGGAGAAGGTCTGGTTGCCATCTAAGAGCAATTAAGTTGTGACGCTTGGGAGACTGTCAAAGTTCTCATTGCAGTTTGACTATAGAAAAGGACCTAGTAGCAGTCCCATTATAAAAGAGCTTAATAATCATAAATATAATTTTAGGAATTCTTATAGGATCATCATTAAAACTTAAGTCATCTATTTGTCTACATAGNTAGCTATCATTTGTCTTCTCTACAGGTTCATACAAAGTTTAAAACCATAACTAAGTTATAAGTGAAGTTTTGTATAGAAAATCCCAGTCAATATTTTATCTTCTGTCCTAATACCTATAATAAATCCTAGTTCCCTTTTTATGACCTTAGGTTAATTGTTTTACAACCTCTAGGAATGTGCTCTGAGTAGGAGAAGGTCTGGTTGCCATCTAAGAGCAATTAAGTTGTGACGCTTGGGAGACTGTCAAAGTTCTCATTGCAGTTTGACTATAGAAAAGGACCTAGTAGCAGTCCCATTATAAAAGAGCTTAATAATCATAAATATAATTTTAGGAATTCTTATAGGATCATCATTAAAACTTAAGTCATCTATTTGTCTACATAGCATCACTATAAGACATTACATCTTCATGGATCTGTAGAGATCTGCTCCAAAGGGGTGTGCTATTACTATTATTATAAACGTATAATAATAATAACAGGAAAAGCATATAAATAGCAGGAAATCTTTCCTAGAAATAGTTTCCCACAGCCTTGTTGAATGGGAGCTCACCTGTCGCAGATTATATAATAATCCAAGGCAGGCATTTCAGGATGAACATCTGCTAGTATATTAGCTTTTTCTCATTATGGCTCCTGACAAAGAAACACAGCTAATCTTCTTCCACTAAGGCCAATGCATGCCTGGCATCAGGAGTAAGGATGTGCAGAGATAAGGGATATCAAGGGACATTTTAGGATATCAAAGAGAGGCTTGAGCTCTCCAGTGGTAAGCTTAAGGTAGGGGCGTAGCCAATTAATATCTCCTAATAATTTTTGAAAATCATTAAGGGTGGAAAGAGAATCCCTTCTAATCTGGAGCTTTTGAGAGACTACCTTTTTGGGAAATAATTCAAACCCTAAAAACAATTGAGGGGGGTGCATTTGGATCTTTTCTGAAGAGACCTGCAGCCCTTGATGTTGGAGGGCAGCAATTAATTGTTGAGTAATTTGGTATAGAGCATGCTCTTGGGGTCCAGCTAAGAGAATGTCATCCATGTAATGAATAAGATAAGTATCAGGATAACGAATCCTAAAAGGATCAATAACCTGGGCAACATATTTCTGACACAGTGTGGGACTATTAGTCATACCCTAAGGGAGGACTTTCCACTGAAAACATGGGGTAGGACTTACATAATTAACAATGGGAAGGCTAAAAGCAAAGCGCTTTTTCACCATTCCTCTTCAATGAAGAGGAATGGTGAAAAAGCAATCTTTTAAATCAATAACAATCTCAAGATAATGGCGAGAGATAGCAATAGGAGAAGGCAAACCAGGTTGCAACTGACTTTTTCTGAATAACAAAAATTGGGAGTATTCCAAGGGGAAACTGATGGTTGAATATGCCCTGCAGCTAATTGTTCTGAGAAGCCCCAACTTGAAACTTCTAACCCCTTAGCAATTAGCCTAATCATAGAAAGGAGATGGCACTCCCTGCTGCCGCAGCTGGGACACCATGTAGAGCAGCGTTTGGTAGAAAAGCACCCAGGCCAGGCCGGCCTCCAGCCACGCAGACACGGATGCTGCCATCCTGCCCCACCCCACCAGGCACACTGGCAAGCCACTGGCCTTGGAGCTCACGGCCAGACACCGCGAGAAGGACATGCAGGGTGAGAGCTGAGAGCCACCAGATGCCTCCCTATTCTCCGAAGCTGAGTCCCTGCAGTCCGGTCCGGGCCAGGGGTATCCCGGGACAGGAATCATGGCTCTAAAGGAGAGGCACCCACTTTGGTCCATGTAAGAGGAGAACCGCTTGTGTTATTCCACGTCACTCGGCAGAGATAAACCGACCCCCTCCAGAGAGTAGGCATAAATGTGCCTGCAGGTGAAACAAGCACACCAGGAGGAGGAAAGACCGTTTGTTTAACTGTGGCTTATAAAGATGCAAGGTCTAGGGAGAGCTTTGAAAATTCCTGCTGAAGGCTTAGGACCTCTTTAAGGTCTTCTATTTGTTTAGTTAATTGTTTTTTGGCATGTAACAATGGAACTGTCTGTGGGAAAGTTGGAAGGGGCAATATGGGGGCAAATGGATAGGGGGGGTCGCRAGGACTCTGCAAAAGTGGCTAGGGGTTTATTATATAGCCAATTTGTATTGTGATAAGAGAGTGCAGCTTCTTCAGAATCATTGTCTTCCAGAGATTTTAAGTGATCGGGAAGGGCTCCAACGCTCTCTTTTAAAAATGGGGAAGGTCAGTGACTCTTTCCGAGAGGGGGCGTCCTCAAGGGACTAGGGTTTAATTTCCGAGAGAGACGGATAAAGGAGGTGCACATCCACCTTTGGGGATCAGGACAGAGAGTCATCATTCAAGGGCATAATGATAGTTACAGAAGGACAGGGTGAAGGCAGCCTTATTTTAGTTTCTTTTTGAGAAGAAAGAGAAGCAGAAGAAGGAGCATGAGAAAGCGGCTTGAGGAATTCTTCTGCTGCTGAAAGGATTCTAGCAGAACCGGGGGAATTGGCCAGAACATCTTGTATGAGGTTCCAATAACTAAATATTTGAGTCAGAACCCCCTCAGGGCCCTCTTGTTTTAGTAATGCATTCAATTCTCTACTGGCTTTAGTCCAGGTATGAGGATGAATGTTTGGGCCCTCAATTACTATCCAAGGGCAGACACTAGAAATGAACAGGAAAAACTCTGAAAAATCCTTTTTCTTAACTCTAACTCCCCTGTCCCTGAGAGAGCTCTTTATATTCTTAATAAAGGCTTCTTCTTTAGAGAGCTTTT
>BDUI01021497.1:6293-25360 GCA_002335545.1 Apodemus speciosus
TGTGCAGAACTGACTTTTGAGAGATGGGATCATGGGGCAAAGGGGACATCTGTTGTGCTCTCACTGTTCACTTTCCAAGTCATGTCCTTTGGGGGATTTCTTTTTCTTCTTCAGGGTACCATCCAGGACCACATGTCACCTTCAGTTGCTATGTTTCCTTGGCCTTCTTTCATGTAGAAAAGTTCATGGTCTTTCTCTGCTCTTATGGCACTGACAGTTCTTGGGAAAATGTAGGAAACTTTGTTCTTTAGTTCATTGAGTGTGTGTGTGTGTGTGCATCCCTGAATTTGGAGTTTGCTTGATATTACCTCGGGTTTAGATTTGAGGGCTAGGGAGATGGCACAAGCATGGAGACCCAGGTTTAGAGCCTCCGAAAAGGCTTGGTATGTTACATGCGACCCTGTAGACCCAGTGTGAGGAGTGGGCAAACATGGAAGGTTGGCTGGAACTTGCCAGCCTAGCTCTAGATTCAGTGAGAGACTATCACAAAGGAATCAGAGAGTGATGGAGCAGGACACTTGATGTCTTCCTGTGGTGCCTGGGCATGCATGGGCACACACACGTGCATGTGTACATGRCACACACACATGTATATGCACCACAGACACTACATACACATGTATACAAAGAGAAAGATTACACTCAAGATATGCATATGGGACTAGAGTATCTTACAGAGGAGGCCCAGTCACACTAGGAGCTGTGAGGTCCCATTGTCCCTCCTTGGAGATAACATTGAAGACCTTGCTGAACAGTGTTTGCTTTCCCCTCTGCCATGTTGCTTTGCAATTAGTAAGTAAATTTCAAGAAATACCTTCAATTATTTCTCTATTGCTTGTCAACGCCTTGTGCAACAGTATCATGATACAACTGGAAGGCGCTGGCACTTTTAGAAAGGTCATTTGTCATGAGSCCTATCATGAGCAGTCCCAACAAAGGTCAGMGCCGTGGGCTAACTGACCGCTGACAGACTATTCACATCTGGAGGCCAGAGCAGGCCCTTTCTCTTTGTAAGATGATTTGTTTTCTTGACTACTTTGCTGATGTCATCTGGCAAARCTACAGGTCACTCCAGAAACCCCAGGAGACCCTGGGCATCCTCTCCTGGACCCTTGAAGAGAAAGGCAGCATGGGAAAGGAAATGGYCTTAGGGAACCTTGGTAGCCAAGTGACCTTGGGCACTGATACCTCCACCTTGGACCTAATTCTTTTTACACAGGCTTGATAACCACGTAGATTATCATGTTAGCACCCATCAGAAGACATAAAGAGTGAGTGTCAGGGAGTGTTGTATGGGAGTAGAGACCAGTGCCATGAATGGAAACGGGAATCCCACTAAGAGAAGAATAAAATTCCCATGAACACGTGTAGTAGTGTGGAAAGACTAGAGCACACAGCGTCCATGACTGCAGCTCCCTCCTGCCCAAGGGCTCAAGGCCTCCCCCAGATACCCTGACAGGTCCATTTTGTCTTCCATCAGTGATCTCCACAATGGTCCCAGAGTCTCTGAAGACAGGAGTTGTGTCTGCTTCTTCCAGAATCTTCAGCACTCTGCACAGAGCCTGGTATGTGGGAGGCTCTCAGAAACATCTTGGACTGGTTGGAATAGAGCTATAACCACAGCGGCAGGGTGTGCATCAGAAAGGAGGAAGCAGGCAGACTCCCCTCTTCCCGGGCCTTTTCAGAACGGTCTCTATCCAAGCAGATAGGATCTGGCCTAGCCTTGACTTCAAGCTGGAAGAAAGCTTCTCCAAGCAGGTTACTGGTTACCTTGGCCTCCCTGAAAATGGATCACTTTCAGGTAAGCAGAGACAATAGCGATGCTGCCACAGACACCTATCTCCATGGCAGCCATTTTAATTGCTCACCTGTCAGTCAAGGTATAATGATCAGATCAGAGTAATTAGCCTTTCCACCTTCTTAAACGCATAACAGTGCTGTTAATACAGAACAACTATACTTGGTAATGAACTATGGTATGCTATTTCCATTCACATACATAGTGTGAATAAACAAAACTAGGGTAATTAGCATTTCCATCTTCTAATCCCCCAGTACTTCATATAGGCCACAGTGGGCTTCTGAGAGCTATGGAAACCGCACCGAGAGTGGGGTTTTACAACCAGATTCTGCAACGTCTATTCAGATTTCCCCATGAAGAAAGTATTTTAACCACCTTGGTTATCATGAGATACCTGAGACAAAATACGAAGTCACAGCCATGAATGAGAAGACTGATAATTATTGCCATTATCCACCATCTTCGATCTGCAATGACAATTAAGGCAGCTGGAAGGAGGGCATGAAAGAGCCAAACAGTATGTACAGAAAGTTCCAGACCTTGACCTAGCTGAGAAGTACATTGGCAAAACATTCCTCGAGATATACATCTGAAGATCTGTGTGCTTTATGCACACAGTAGCCAGTTGTCAACCACAGCTAAGTTCCTGTTTAGCTGTCTGTTTTTGACAGGCTGGCCTTGAACTCTCTATGTTGTTGAGAATGACATTGGCTTTCTGATTGTCCTGCTTCCACCTCCTGAGTGGTGAGATGACAGCAGTGAGCCATCATACCTAGGTCTACGAGGTGTTGTGGATCAAACCCGGAGCTTTATGAATACTAACTCGGTAAGGACATGACTAACTGAGCCATACCCCAGCCCTCTGTTTAGTTTTTACTTTAAGTTTATTTTATTTATTAGTGGTGTGTGTGTGTGTGTGTGTGTGTGTGTGTGTGTGTGTGTGTGAGCAGAGGGAGGTGTGCATGTCCCTGCATGGCTCATGTGTGTGTGTAGAGGTCAGAGGCAGCTTTGTGGAGTTGGCTCTCTCCTCCAACTTTATGCGGACTGCAAATATTGACCTCAGGCTATTAGTTGTGCGTCATTAAGTGCTGAGTGCCTTTACCCACGCGGCCACCTCAACAGCCCCTCTATTTAGTTTTACTAGCTACTAGTCATAAGTTTTCTGAATCGATCCTGCATATTTACATCCTCTGTGGTAACATATAAAGTTAGCAACAATAGTAACCTCTTCAGCAGGTACGCCTTCCTGCAGCCGACAAGAGTCTAGAGAAATGTTCTTAGCTCACCTTGGAGGTGTGGTGGGCTGTTTCAAAACTGATGGGGAAATGACAGCAATGGCCAAACCATAGCATCGTCATAGGAACAGGCACTTTCTACAGCGAGCAGAGCATGGCCCTCCTGTCCCCTCACCTCAGCTCTCCAGGAAAGGGGGAGTTTCATGAAACAAGTAAAGAAATAGGGACTTGAGCGCTGCGCTGAGCTGCCCCAAGCCTTTGGGGGTGGGGGGGGATGAGAACATTGCGTGCTGTATAGTTGATTTGATCTCGTTAAAATTTCCACTTTTTGTATGATGAAAACTTGTAAATGTTGTTACTTTGCTAATCAATAAATATGCGCACACTAAAAGACATATTCACTGACAGGGAGACCAGAGACTGAGCAGTCTGACTACATGATACCATGTGAGGTCTGCATGTGCTGTCCCATGGTACAGATGAGGAGGTCATGTCTCAGACATTTCAGGGACTCGCAGTCATGTAACCAAGTAGGCTGTTGAGGAATTGCCTCCATGCCGGTGGCCTGTGAGTCAGCAAGTGTTTAGAACAGTTTCTTGACTAATGATTGATTTGGGAAGGCCCAGCTTACTGTAGATGGTGATAGACCTGGGCAGGTAGTCCTGGGATGTATAAGAAAGCAAGCTGTCTCCTGAGAGGCTCTGCCAGAGCCTGACACATACAGAGGTGGATGCTCGAAGCCAACCGTTGAACTGATCACAGGGTCCCCAATGGAGGAGTTAGAGGAAGGACTGAAGGAGCTGAAGGGGTTTGCAACTCCATAGGAAGAACAACAATATCAACCAACCAGAGCTCCCAGGGTCTAAACCACCAACCAAGGAGTACACATGGAGGGACCCATGGCTCCAGCCATATATGTAGCAGAGGATGGCATTGTCTGGCATCAATGGGAGGAGAGGCCCTTGGTCCTGTGAAGGCTCGATACCCCAGTGTAGGGGAATGCGAGGGCAGGGAGGTGGGAGTGGGTGGTGGGTAGGGGTACACCCTCATAGAAGCAGGAGGAGGGGGCGTGGCATAGGTTTCTGGGGGAGGCGGATTGGAAAAGGGGATAACATTTGAAATGCAAATAAATAAAATATCCAAGAAAAAGAAAAGAAGAAGAAAAAGAAAAAGAAAAAGAAAGAGAGAAAGCAAACTGAGCAACTCCCGGAGAGAAGGCAGGGATCAGTCTCCCTCTGTGGTTCCTGCCTCTCTTCCTTCCTGCTGGAGTTCCTGCTTTGGCTTTCCTCAGCGACGGACTGTGGCTGGGCTGAGTGAGCCAAACAGCCTTTTCTTCCAAGTTCTTTAGGTTCCTGAATTTATCACAAAAACAGAACAGCAAGTGCAGTGGTCACCTCGGCTGATCCTTCACTTGTCTGTCGTGAATAGCGCCGTATGCAGGCGTCCTCCTGAATTAGGATGGGCTTTTAGCTTGGTTACAGCTGCTTTCCCTCTGTCTTCCTCAGGTGATGGATGACGATTATTTTCCCTGCTGTTGAGTTTCGTTAGTATTCTCTTCAGTGTTTTGCTGTCATGACTGTTGCTGCGGATTCCTGCTGTGTCACGATTCCTGCTGTGTCATGATTCCTGCTGTGTCTGCTCCATCTTAGCAAAGACCCCTCTCCCACTCTCAGACCTCTCCCCTCCATTACAATGGCCACTTAAACATAGTTGTTTTCTTTGAACACCTGGCCCAGTCTCTGTTCACCCTGAAAACAGTCCTATGCTATGTCTCCCAGTGTGATCTCCTCACAGCACGGAGGATCTGATAGTGTAATGAGGTTGCTATTTTCCACCCTGAGATCTGGGCAGAGTGTCACGAAACCCCCATCTCCTGTTGTGTGACACACACAGTCACCTGCATTTCAGGTTGCTCCAGAAAGTCATGAAACAAAGACCGGGAGATCCTTGATTTCTACTCAAGCCCGGCTTCTGACCAGCCATACAGACTCTGACCAATGGGAAAACAGCAAACGCATCACAGGGGGGGGGGTGCAGGGGTGGGGGAAGCGGGGATACCACTTCTACCTTTGGGTCTTTGCTTTCTTCAGCTCAGGGAAGCTCGAGGCTGGCCGTGAACCCAAGCTGGCTTCCTGGAGGATCATGGGTCTGTGATGAGATCATCTCTACTACCCCAGCTGACATCAGCTGAGTGGATGGTAGCGCACCAGGCATTTGAAGGAGACATTTGAGGGAGGGCAGGCAGAGCCACACGAAGCTAAGCTATCCTACAAACCAATCCACCGTGGCCATTTTGGGTCACTGGGTTTTGAAACAATCCCCCTCCCTAGAAATGCTAAATTCAGTCCCTGTTTTTCTAAGGGACCCTCTTCCCTCTCTCCATCTCTGATTCCCTAACCCCCTTCTTCTCTTCCTATCCATATTCTAACAGTGCCACAGTTATTTAGACAACCATTGTAGAGCTCATGACCACGAGTAAAGTCCAACTTTCATCCCTCAGGTTGGGTCTCTCAGGTATTGTGGTCACGGAAACTAGAGACTTGACATGGTTCCTAGTGAGTTCGTCACGCAGGTGAGGAGGGAGGTCAGAAGTGTCCCTAACATTCTAGAACAAGACAGGCAATGGAACTGAGGTCCTCCCCTCTCTGGGCCTGGTGCATCTCCCTTGGGAGCCTCTTCGGTCCTCTTTCCCATGATCTTCCCTTGCTGCTTGGCTCTGAGTGGCACCCTGGGTGGGTTGGGCAAGGGCTTGGAAATCCAGGGTTCCCGAGTCCAGCCTTCCTCCACCACAGCCTCACTAGCACCTCCTCTGACATCTGGTGCCTCCAGTTCTTGAGCCTTTCAGAGAAACCACTCAGTTGTCTGCTGCACCAGAGCGCCTGCTAGACACTTCTACAGTCCATTTATGTATCTGATGTAGTTCAGGCCTTCAAATACCTCAGCTCCTGAGTTTATGTTTATGCTTGTTCCTATTTGGGGGAAGTTAAATTTATTTAGTTTTTATTTTGAGGCAGGGTCTCACTGTGTAGCCCTGGCTGTCCTGGAACTCATTATGTGAACCAGGCTGGCCTCGAACTCACAGAGATCACCTGCCTCTGCATTCAGAGTTCTGGAATTGAAGCTGTGCACCAGGGGAGGTTGTTTTATTTTATATTTTATTTTATTTTAACAAGAAGAACAGCAATGTCTTTAGTCGGCTATTATCCCAGGCCCTTCCATCAGAGATCCAAGTGGAAAAATACCCTGGTACTGGGCAGAGCCTCAGCACACCAGTTCATTAGTATTTTAAATGGAAAAACACTGCTTCRAGGGGCAGAAGTGTGCCAATAACATGGGCTCTGAGACCGTCACTGGACAGTCCGTGTCTCCCATGTAAGGGCTTGGCACTCTGGTTTTACAGATGTGCTCGGCACAGTTCAAAAAGCGACAAGAGATGCATTGAAGGAAGCACAGAGAAGCCACTGCAGGCTGGGCAGGCAGCAGGAAGGAGCAGCCCAGGACCCTGACCAGGAAACCTAGACTCAGGAAAGCGGTGGGGGTTGGGAGCTCAGCCTGCTCCTTTTAAGGCTTTTAGGATGGAAGTCACACTGCCAAATACTTGCCCCCCATGCCCTGTAGGCCTCTACTCAGAGTCACTTTCTCAGAGGGCCCTCTGCCCTCCTTTGACTGATCAGCTCTACTCTGCCTTATCTGTGCTTGTCTGTCAGCCTGGCAAAGAATGACAGATACTCTGTTGACATATCTAGTTGGAGCGCCTGCCGACCCCTGTATCCTATGGGGTCCCGGATGGGGTGAGGGTACCTGTCTTGCCTAGAGCGGTACCCGGCACACAGTAAAAAGTTGTAGTGTAAACAAACATGTGAGTGGGTGGCTGCACGTGCCCACAGTTTCCCATGACAGACACAGATGGGAGCCGTGGTCCTGATGGGGTCCCACGGCCCACAGAGAAATTCTCTGCAGACACCTCCCATGGGGGCGTTTTCTCTTCGGGAACCATTTCAGTGTCCACAATAATAACTCCTTCCTGGGAGGGCAGGGRGTTATAGGAATGGGAAAGATGCATAGTTCTCTTCAGGGGAGTGAATTGTTACCTTCAAGGCCACCAGCTGTCTGCTCACCATAACCCTATGGTCGGCCTACAGGCCTAGCCTGGACAGAGAGCGCCCTGGAAGCTAGTCTCCCCTTTAATTAACAAGGAGCACAAGCAGGCTTGGGAGTGGGGTGGGGTCAGGCTCATAAAGTCCCTGAAGGATCTCAGCCTCCTGTTTATTTTCCCCAACAATGTTCCCCTTTCCCCAGAACAGGGTGGGGGCCCAGTCGGCCGCAGGCAGGGAAAAAAGCCCTAACCTCCACCACCGGCTTCACTCGGGACGCTGCAAATGACTTGCACTTTTCAATAATTACAAACTTAATGAAAAAATAATCTAACCCCCAAATAGGCCAGGGACTCATGGCTGGCCCCGGCGGGAGCCCCAGGCAACTTCCAGGGTGAGATGCAAGGAACAGAGGCGCTCCTGGGAGAGTGGGCAAGTTCTGCCTGGAGACTCCTCCCCAGAATTAGCTTCCACTCCTCAGTGCACTTTGGACTGGGCTCAACTGTCTCAGCCTGTCTCCTAGAGCTGGTTTTGTTCTGCCCCCCGTGAAGCAGCTTCTCCCAACCCCCAACTCAAAGGGAAAGGGGAATAGGTCTGGTTGTATGAGCAGAGCTGGGGATGCGTCCTCAGCCTCTTCCAGTCTGTCGGAGGATACTCCACATACCCTGCACCCCACCCAGGGAAGCAGGTACACGCACGCCCATCCTCCTTCCAGACCTGGATCCCAGCCCTGCCTGCTCTTTAACTCTGCATGGCGGGCTCCAAAGGGATCTGGTGGTGGGAAAGACGATGAACTCCTACCTCCGGACAGAACTGATGTGCACTGCAGAGCTGCAGCATGCAGGCTGTGTGAGGCACTCCCCCTTTTCACCCTAGCCCCGTGTGGTAGGTGTTGGTACTGACCCACTTTGCAAAAGAGATAGAATCTGGCCTAGGACCAAGCCTGGGCAGTGAGAGAGACCTGCAGTGAGCTTTGTGAGCACCCAAGGGACCAGGCCTTCCATATTTACTTTCCCGTCCTCAGAGCCCAGAACGGAACTTGACATACAGATGGCTAATACAATAGTTTGGGTGTGAGTAAGAATGCATGAAGGTGTGGAGGCCTAGAAGCGACTTCCTAGGTGTCATCCTGGCTTCCCTTCCCAGTTCATAAGCTCTCGGCTTTAAAGTGCTTGAGAGCTAGTGGGGCTTCAGAGCCGGGCTGAGAAATAGGACTCCTTTGAAAAACAAGTAGGGAGCCTCAGCAGGTCCTTGGTAAAAGGAGGTCCAGGCTAGGGGAGGAATGGGTTTTCTTCATCTTCATGGATTATAAGACTTAGTGAAGGTCGGTGAACCTTTGGCCAGAAGGTCAAGCCATCTCTAGTTTTTTCTCAAGCTTGTTGTGTTTATTTGGCTGGTGGCTGAGAGTGCCAGGCTCAGGCTAGCCAGCCAGGCTCCCAGCTTGCATGAGGCAAATCCACAAAGTTATGGATCAAGGATCTCAGAAACAGAACATGGTGTCTCCACTAGCAGCTTACGGAGTTGGAATGTCACGGAATCCTTGAACAATAGATTCTTTGAAACTTGCAGCTCTGGAGTCTTGGAAGTACCCATCTTAAAAGGAGAATGTAGGAACACTATCTTAGACTGGAGGTGGGTGTAAAGCGTTTACTGAGTGGTTGCTATGCTCCAGGCACTATATACAAATATCAGCTAATGTACTTCCCACCATCCTGGGACACTCGGTGAGTTGGCAGCCACTCGAATGCCCATGCATGGGAAACTGAAGCACCAGAAGGACATGCAACCACCAAGGTCCCCAGCCAATGGGTAGGGCTCACAGTGGGCAAGGAGTGGTTTTTTTGCTTACTTTTTTGCTTTGGTCTTTGAGACAATATCTTATGGCTATGTGACCAAAGATGGCTTTGAACTTCTGATCCTTCTGCCTCCGCCTCCCCACTTCCAGGATTACAGGCTTGTAATACCGCACCACTTTTTAGGTTGGGTTGTGGATCAAACCCAGGGCCAATGTATAATACTAGGTGCTCTAGTATGCTTYCTGTTGCTATGGTGAGACACAGACTGAAAGCAGCTTGGAGAGGAAAGGGTTTATCTGGTATATACTTCCATGTCACAGTCCATCACAGAGGGAAGGCAAGGCGGGAACTCAAGGCAGGAAGCTGGAAGCAGGACCCGTGGCTGATAGCTGCTTACTGGCTTATTCTTCCGGCTTGTTTGCTGGTTCAGCTAGCCTTCAGACCCACCTGCCTAAGGAAGGTGACACCCACAGTGGGCGGGGGGCGGGGCCCTCCCACACCAATCATCAATCAAGAAAATAAATCTCTCTTAGATGTAGCCACTGGCCAGCCTGTGAAGCAGTATTTCCATTGAAGATCGCTCCTGCTAGGCCACCATCGTGCCAACTAAGCTGCATCTCCAGTTCACCAGGGACTTTAAGCCCGCGATGTCTAGATCCTTGGACTTACTCCATAGGCAATGGTCCCAAGCTCAGCCTTCTACGTGGTGGATGTTGGAACTGGGGTCTGTGGAGGCGAAAGGCAGTTTCCCCAATATCAGTGTTTAGAGAGAGAAATTAAGAGCGGACAAAGAAAGGGTCAGGTCGGCAACAGTCTGCTTGTGATCCACAGCAGAGAGCATGTCGCTGGTCGCTGGTCCCCACCTCCATCAGCTGCTGCCTCTTCCTTCCCCCTCTTGTACCCTCTTGGCAAGCTGTCCCCTCCAGACTGGAGGTCCTATCTATACTATCCACAGATTTTTTTAGAAGTTGGCCCATAAAGCTAGCTTTGTGTGAGCGGCCTTTCCTCATAGATGTGCGTTTTCTCTGTGGAATGCATACTATGGGGGCTTGGAGTAGGCCTTCTGCTCTCTGTAGGCCAAGGGAGATGAGGCACTGGATCTGTGAAGTGATGTTCACGGAGCTCCACGCCTAGAGATGGGTGACCGATGGGATCCTCAGTCCCTCAGCTCCATCTGTCCCGTGGCCTCTGCATGATCTCTGCAGTGTGTCTCCTTAATCCCCAAGTCTGACAGCCCTTGGGGGCTAGCCTCAGACTGAAAGCGGAAGCAGGTGGAAAAGACACCAGTCTGTACAAAGTGATGGTTCTCAAAAGAGTCCAGACCTGCGCTTTCATGACCGTTCTAGAGTGTTCACAGGTCTAACTCCTACGAATGTTAAGACATCACCTGTCCTGCTCACTCCAGGGGTTTCCCCAGTTCCACACAGCAGGTGATGCACCATTGCGCCGAGAGGAGTACAAAACATTAATACCAGAAGTTCACTCACAAATAAAAATACCCAAATTTCAGTTAATTACATTAATCCAACACACATTATGCACTTTCACTTTTGTCTTGGGTTTCAATGTGGATTATATTTATAAGTATTGAAATATCTTAATGACTGAAATTCTTTAAAGATTTATTTTTATTTTCAATTATATCTCCACCCCTCCTCTGTGTATAACAGTGTGTATGAGTACGTGTGAGTATCTGTGTGCATGCCCGTGTGCACACTGTTCAAGAAGGTTGGAAGTGTTGGATCCTTTGGAGTTTGGGTTACAGGTGGTTRTAAGCTTCTTAACGTTGGTGCTCGAAACTGAACTCCAGTTCTCTGCAAGATCAGTACATGCTTTTAATTACTGAGCCGTCTCTCCAGCTCATGACTGAGATTTCTGATGCACTTAAATTTTACACTCAAACAAATGCCTCATTGTCATATGTAGAAGTCCCCAGGAATCCTACGTGACTGAAGGGAATAAAGAGGGTCCTCAAATCAAAATGGCAAGATGACTAAGGTTAACAAAGGCAGTGGAAGGGCCTAGTTTCCAAGGTTACCACCCTATCACTAGGCATGTAGACAGGTGAGAGACTGGGCTGGGGGAAGAGCCAAGTACCCAGATCTTCTGTCCCCAGTATCTAAGGCATAGCCTCATTCAATGGGAAATTTTCCACCAGCTTTCTGTCACACTCCAAGTAAAGGCCAAGCCTTCACCATGGCCCACACCCTGTGCCATGCCCCGTGAGGCCTGATTTGTTCACCATACCCTGGCCCAGCTGGCACTGCTCTTGTCACAGTAGCTTCTTCCCATTTCCTCAAAGTGCACTGGCTCTTTTCCACCTCAGGGCCCTTGCACATGCTGGTCCCCCTGCCTACAATGTCTTCTATCTTGTTGGCTATTTCATTCCACCCTTCTAGTTTTAAATTTATTTATTTATTTATTTATTTATTTATTTATTTATTTATTTATATCCCGAATGCTGCCCCTCTTCCCGGTCCCCCATTGAAGAGTTCCTTCCCCCACCCCATCCACTTCCCCTCTGAGAGGGCAGCCCCTCCCTGCCCCCGGTATCCCTCCTCCCTGGTGCATCAGGTTTCGGCAGGATTAGGCGCATCCTCTCCCATTCAGGCCWAACATGGCGGCCTCTGCTGCACACGTGCCGGGGTCCTCGGACCAGCCTGTGTATGCTCTTTGGCTGGTGGCTCRGTCTCTGGGAGCTCCCRGGGGTCCAGGTTARTTGTCATTGTTGGTCTTCCTATGGGGTTGCCATCTCCTCRAGGGCCTTCAATCCTTCCCCTAACTTCCACAGGGCTCTGGCTCAGCCATTAAAGACTAAGACCATCACCTGCTCTGCAGGTTCTGAGCTCCCTCCCCTCCTCTCTCCAGCCACTAGGGACATCATTCCGCCCTCCACACCCAAGAGAACAACGTTTTCATGACCTTTGAGAAGTAGGAAGGGAACCCTGCTCAGGCAGCCAGCTCAGCATAGCCTTAGCTACCTGCAGGGAGGGTAACGGGTGTCACAGCCAGATTTCCCTCAGAATCCTCAGTCCCTTTCTATAAGTGTCACCATCAAGGCTCAGAGGAGAAGGGACTGACAGGGGCCCATAGGGGGCCAGAAAGTGCTAAGCTCAGCAACTGTCAATACCATGACAGTTCACAGGGACAGCTACAGAGACAGGCTGAAACTAGAACACGGTGGCCAGTKCTGGGCCCGGCTGGCAACCCACCCCCCCCCTTCTGTTACCACACCACCTCTTCCCCAAGGCCTCCTCTCCCACCTTCTCTGTGTGCATCTGTCCCTTCCATCTTCGCTCGCTGCAGGAAGAGGAATCTGAGGTAAAAATCAGTTTGCGGTAGCGTGCTAGGCAAGTGCCTTGCGATGACTCTGGTGAGGAGTAAGGACGAGGGACCAGGGGCATGGCAACGAAACTCACAGCAGGCTCCAGGCAAGCTGGGGAGCTACGGTGTCCTCAGAGTCGTCACGGCTTGGATGTGAAGTGACCTCCATAGAGGGTTGGGCCCCCGTCATCTAGTGCTGGTGAGAAGAGGCCCAAACCTTAGGGAGGTCAGYCTAGGGAGAGGAGCGCAGGCTTCGGCAGCACGGATGTGAAGGTAGAGTCTATCCCCGGCCCTGCCTGGGCTAGCTCTTCTCTGTGGTTGCCAGAGCTGAGCAGTTTTGTGCTCGTCATGCCTTCTCTGTCATAATGTCCTGCCTTGCCACTGGCACAGAACAGGGCCACGGGATAACAGACTGGAGCCTCAGAACTGTGCCCCAAACACGTGATTCCTTCCTTGAAGTTGTTCCTCTTGGGTATCTTGTACTGGTGATAGAGAAGTCCTTTACATAACCTAGTCACCAGCCACGGACCACCCCGGGGAGGGGATRCGTCCTTCAGCAGTGCTAGGGCAAGTCCCAGCCAGGAGCCACCTACAGCCATAGCTCCACAGCCGGAATGGGTTCTAGGGGATTCTGAAGGACCCCAGCAGCCCTTCGACTCTACCGTCGTTGCATGGCATCTCCTGGTTGGGCACTACTCTCTTCTTGGACATCTAACTGCGTATGATATCCAGGTTCCCTCTTATCATTTCAATAACCACCACAAGAGGAGGTCATGCCCACTTTACAGAAGAGGAAACTGAGGTCAGTGCATTGAGGAGTATGCTGAAGAATTCTATAGCTGGGTGTTAACCTAAGCGTGGGATCTCAGGCTCCTACTTTGGACTCTTCTAAGAGCACCTTCCTTTAGCCCACCTTAGCTCAGAGTCTCAGAAGCCACNGAAGCATGGGGCAACCAATTAACACTACACCATCCACAGAGTCAGTGTTCAAGCCCAGCACACTACAGCTCTTGAGTGTGTCTGGGGAAGACAACCCTCCCCCGCTAACTCCCCACCCCAGGATATACTGGAGCTGGCTGTGACAGGCTGAGCACAGGGCCACATGCTCAACACAGGTGGAGGCTCTCCCCAGCCCACCCATTGCCTGCTCCCTCACCCTCACAGGGTAGCATCTGGTTGGAACTGGGGCTTAAAGTCTGGGTAATTGGAAACAGAATGATGTCACTGAGGACAGTTCCTAAATTCTCACAGAGAAGCCATCACAGTTCTGYACGGAGGGGCTTGAAAGCCCTTCATCAAAGTTGCCATCAGAACAAAGGCTCTGATGTAAGAGTTTGGACCCCACTGGAGCAGAGGACCCAGGGAACCAAGCTGTCCCAATGTGCTACACAAAAGCTCACATGTCCTCGGGGAAGAAATGGTTCAGGCCCTCGGGAGGGAGGTACAATGCCCTCTGGGCAGCATTCATCAGCCTTGTGTCAGGTGACCCTTCTGCTGGCAGAGAGAACTGGCCTTCATACCGGGGCCTTACTGGATGGGAAGGCTCCTGCTGGAGCTCCAGGGACAGCAGGCTCCCATGTGTCGTTGGGGTGGGCTTTGTCTCCAACTCTGGGCTCATCAGAATGGGCTTCACTCTGAGTCTCTAAGGACGACAGATTGGCTGCCTGAGGATGCAGCCACCACAGTCGAGCAGTGYCACACCCTGAGAAACCGCCCTCAGGTTATACTGTCCACAGGCAGAAGGGGTTCCCCAGACAGAATCCAGTCTCTGAGGCAGGGATGGATTCCAGGGCAGGATGCCACCAAGTTTCCCATGAAGGCACATCTGCTTGGCAGCCCGTGGCTTAGCCATTACAGATGAGGCACGAGCCCCGGAAATACAAAGCCACTCTCACCATAAGGGAGAGGCAAAGGCCAGCACCCGGACCGAAACTGCCCGGCATCGCAGTTCAGTCTCCAAGTGCTCTGCCATCCGGCACGCCAGGCCACATCTGTTTGAACTTGGGGCATGGCACTGGGTAATTAGAAAGATGACATTGCCAAGGGGCCTTCCCCGACACCCTCTCTGACAGCCTGACACTCAGTGGCCTTGGCTTGAATTAAAGCCACACTCAGAGCAGCCACATTCGGGGCTATCTGAGGCGACAGAGGAGCGGGAGTGAGGAGAGCAGCCAGCGTGGGGGTGGAGGACTTCTAAACAAACAGCCGGGAGGAGGAAAATGCTCCATCYGCCCGGGGCTTTGTAGGGCTACTCTGAAACAATGATAAGTAACTTTTGTCTTCTGTGTGCTTTAACCTTAGTCTTTTCAGCAACTCCAGGAAGCTGGCGCTACTATTGATCCGCATGGCTGGGTTGTAAACACCRAGGCACCATGCAGCCTCCACTCAGTCCAGAGKTCAGTAAACTCYGTGTTAGCCAATTTTCCAATGCTGTGACAAAATGCCAGAGACAATCAACTTAAAATGCAGAAATCCTTATTTTGACTTACAGTTTTAGCCCATCGTTGCTTGGTGTTGTTAGTTTGTGCTCATGGTTGACAGTGTCGTATGTGGATGCACAGAAAGAAGGGTGCATGTAGAAGTGGAAAGACGGATGGGTAGGTGCAAGGACGAATGCAGAGGTGGAAGGCAGATGAGTAGGTAGGTATTTCGCTGGACTTCTTTTGCCTACATGGTTAACTGGCTGGTAGATGGTAACTTGGTAGGTGGTTGGGAGGAAGGATGGACATGTGGATAGGTGGAAGGTTTGGGAGGCAGTAGGTGAACAGCCACGTGGGTGGAAAGGCAGGAGGGTGAGTTGGTAGCAAGTTCAAGGGTAGGTAGAACGGCGCTCTGAGAAACACAGATGATTGTCTTTGGCCTCTTGGCCACCTCTTCCCAGCTGCCTTCTCCAGTGGAAAAATTGAAAATCATGAGCCCTGGGAAGACATTCCCCTGTGTGGTCTGTTAATAGAGGCCCAGAAAGGCCAGCCGAGGTTGTCAGCTCACCCCATACCAAGACCCTGTCATTAGCCGCATTCCCCCCTACCCTGCCCTAGAGTGGAAGTATGAGCTGGTGGCCACTGAGGGGCTGGGCCCAGCCAGGCCCCTCATTAAGCCTTATTAAGACCACAGAGGGAGAGAAGATCAGGAGGGGCNGCCTGTAGACCAGGGAGGAAGTTAAGACACCTAGAAAGATGACAATGTACCATGAATAGTGAATGTGGCTCTGAGAAGAGTGACTTGAAGCAGGGGAAGGCCACCTGAGAAGACAGAAACATGGAGTTCAACCTCAGTGGATGACGGATGATGAGAATGTTCCAGAAGGGGTAGAGCAGGGGTGATTCTAAACGGTAGAGACGCAGATGTAAAGACAGTCTGAAAGAGCAAAAGGCATTAGAAATGGAAAGTGGTCTGCTGGGCAGGGCTGGGTGGGGAGGATGGAAAGGCCGTGCTCCGCTTCTCTCTCCCTATAGTATTTTATGAATGAATGCATGAATGAATGAATAAATGAATGAATGGTTTTCTACAAATGAGGGTAGGTAGGGAAACCAGAGGAAGGTCAGCGTGACTAACCAGGTGAGAAGGGGTGGTCCTAAGCACACAGGAAGCAAGGAGATGGAGGAGGAAGGAAGAGAGGGAGGAGGGGGTGGGGAGCGGGGAGAACAAGAATATGCGCCCTACAGGGTTCCCGACCCAGAGCTCCCCTGGTACAGCTCAAAATCTAAGTTGTACCGTGCACGGCAACGCATCCCTTGCCCAGCAGCTCCTCTTTTCCCTGCTATCTCCAAGTCTGGCTTAAACTCTGTGCCACTGCGAAGCTTGCTCGACCACTGCCTCTTTCCCTTTCCCCGATGGGCCTCTTCCTTCCTGTCTCAGTTGGAAYTGTGATTTCCATCCTGTTGCAAGGTATTTCCTATCCATTCACACTGAGGCAGTGAGAGGCCAGTGATTGGAGGGGAGAGAGGAGGAGGAGGAGCYAAGAGAAGCGAGGGGTGGAGAGAGGCTGCGTGGACCGGATGAGCGGAGCAGAGGAGGAGATGTGGATATCCAGATGGCTTCAGACGTATTTCTGGTGTATTGGAGAAGTTAGAAATATTGGGATAAGATGTTATCATTGCAAGTTGGCATTATGTAATTCGGAGTTTCTTATACATAAGTATATTTGGTTAACTATTCAAGTGTAAGAGTCATGCTTTACCGGATACATGGAAGGAGTGGGTGCTGGGCRGAAGCATGGGGCAACCAATTAACACTACACCATCCACAGAGTCAGTGTTCAAGCCCAGCACACTACAGCTCTTGAGTGTGTCTGGGGAAGACAACCCTCCCCCGCTAACTCCCCACCCCAGGATATACTGGAGCTGGCTGTGACAGGCTGAGCACAGGGCCACATGCTCAACACAGGTGGAGGCTCTCCCCAGCCCACCCATTGCCTGCTCCCTCACCCTCACAGGGTAGCATCTGGTTGGAACTGGGGCTTAAAGTCTGGGTAATTGGAAACAGAATGATGTCACTGAGGACAGTTCCTAAATTCTCACAGAGAAGCCATCACAGTTCTGYACGGAGGGGCTTGAAAGCCCTTCATCAAAGTTGCCATCAGAACAAAGGCTCTGATGTAAGAGTTTGGACCCCACTGGAGCAGAGGACCCAGGGAACCAAGCTGTCCCAATGTGCTACACAAAAGCTCACATGTCCTCGGGGAAGAAATGGTTCAGGCCCTCGGGAGGGAGGTACAATGCCCTCTGGGCAGCATTCATCAGCCTTGTGTCAGGTGACCCTTCTGCTGGCAGAGAGAACTGGCCTTCATACCGGGGCCTTACTGGATGGGAAGGCTCCTGCTGGAGCTCCAGGGACAGCAGGCTCCCATGTGTCGTTGGGGTGGGCTTTGTCTCCAACTCTGGGCTCATCAGAATGGGCTTCACTCTGAGTCTCTAAGGACGACAGATTGGCTGCCTGAGGATGCAGCCACCACAGTCGAGCAGTGYCACACCCTGAGAAACCGCCCTCAGGTTATACTGTCCACAGGCAGAAGGGGTTCCCCAGACAGAATCCAGTCTCTGAGGCAGGGATGGATTCCAGGGCAGGATGCCACCAAGTTTCCCATGAAGGCACATCTGCTTGGCAGCCCGTGGCTTAGCCATTACAGATGAGGCACGAGCCCCGGAAATACAAAGCCACTCTCACCATAAGGGAGAGGCAAAGGCCAGCACCCGGACCGAAACTGCCCGGCATCGCAGTTCAGTCTCCAAGTGCTCTGCCATCCGGCACGCCAGGCCACATCTGTTTGAACTTGGGGCATGGCACTGGGTAATTAGAAAGATGACATTGCCAAGGGGCCTTCCCCGACACCCTCTCTGACAGCCTGACACTCAGTGGCCTTGGCTTGAATTAAAGCCACACTCAGAGCAGCCACATTCGGGGCTATCTGAGGCGACAGAGGAGCGGGAGTGAGGAGAGCAGCCAGCGTGGGGGTGGAGGACTTCTAAACAAACAGCCGGGAGGAGGAAAATGCTCCATCNTGGGAAGACATTCCCCTGTGTGGTCTGTTAATAGAGGCCCAGAAAGGCCAGCCGAGGTTGTCAGCTCACCCCATACCAAGACCCTGTCATTAGCCGCATTCCCCCCTACCCTGCCCTAGAGTGGAAGTATGAGCTGGTGGCCACTGAGGGGCTGGGCCCAGCCAGGCCCCTCATTAAGCCTTATTAAGACCACAGAGGGAGAGAAGATCAGGAGGGGCRCTTTCTCCAAAGGTCAGCAGTTGGAAAAAGAAGGTACAACCATGCTCTGGGGAGGTCACTTGCCCGTGGCACTCTTCGGGGAATGTGGATGCTGCTGCCCGGCCYGTTCTGAGCCACGCTCGCCTTGCAAGCTGGGAAAGCAAGGCTGGAAGAGGAGAGGAGAGGGGTCCACACAGAAGCCAGGACAGAGCCAATCCYGTCTCCGGGCTTCTTGGCTCAAACATTAATTAGTCTTATCTTTCTGAGATTTATAGCAGTGGGGAGGGAAAGGAATCTCCTCGGATGGGTTTCATATTCTAAAGCATTTTCTGATCACGAAGCCATTGGRTCTCCTGTGTGCTATTGTAGTCTGGGTGGGGTGGGGTCAGCATCAGGCCATAAAATAGATGAATTGGGATGTATGTTCTCCTCTTCTTGTTTCTGGGTGGCATCATCTAAAGAAACACACATTAAGCAGCTGGCAGAATCCTGATCTGGGTGCTAGGGATATGGCATAGAGTGGCCAAAGGCCCCACCCTCATAGGGCTTCCCTTCCAGAAGAGTTACATACAGACACACACATAGATGAAAGATGGTGAAGAGCGTGAATAATGACAGGAGGTGTGCAGTGACAGAAGGACATTTTTTTTTGTTTTTTGTTTTGTTTTGTTTTGTTTTTTTGGGAGGGTTTGTTGTTGTTTTTAGAGAGATGGACCAAAAAAGGCATCTCTGAGAAGGTGGTCATGGTCTGGGTAGTTAACTGCTCACCAAATGCTCTCCCCTTCACTCATGGCCTTCTCCATCCCTGTCTGATCCCATGACCCGTTCYTATCATCTAGATGGGAGCAGACCTGGGTTTCGCAGACCTGGACAAGCCTCCTCCGTGTTCTCCTGCCTCCCCCTTAACTACCGAATGCAAAGATGTGGCCCCGGGATGGAATAGCCACAGTGGAGGGGAGCCTGGGTCCCTGCGTTATCAACTGGAGGAGGGCCACTCCTCACCCAACTCATCTATTACACGATGAGAAATGCGTTCTGTGATGGTTTGAGCCTGTAAACATCTCAGGGACTTTTGTCATGTACATTCTATCATGGTGCTTGAAAGACATGTGACAAAC
>BDUI01021498.1:4864-16924 GCA_002335545.1 Apodemus speciosus
GGGGCATGGATCCTTCACAGGACCAATGGCCTCTCCTCTCATTGATGTCTGGAAAGGCCATCCTCTGCTCCATATGCAGCTGGAGTCATGGGTCTCTCCATGTGTACTCTTTGGTTGGTGGTTTAGTCCTGGGAGCTCTGGGGGTACTGGTTGGTACATATTATTTTACAACAGTGCCCAGAGATGTAAAATAATTGCTTTCCAGAGCCCAGCTYAGACACCAACTCTTGCATGGTGCATCTGTCTTCTAAGCCAGGGATTGCTCTGCCCATTCTCTTTCCACCACCATTTTCCCGTGCCCCTTTAGGGTGAAGGTGGGTTGTGCCTGTGTCTACTCCATGGCCAAGAGATTGCTTGAAGTTCTGGACGTGATGCAAGCTAGTCGCCACCCATGGTGAACTGCAGGGGGGACTGCCTGCCAGRCCTGCTCCTGCTGTCTTCTCAGCTCCCACCCTTCCTTGATGTCCATCAGTCTCATCCCCTAAACCTTCACGACTATTCTCCACCCTCAATGGCAGCGCTCCAAAACCTCCAGTCTCCAAAACAGCCGCTTTCCATCCTCAAACCCAGAACATTTTGTTTCAAGATGGCTGTACCACAGTTGGAATTTCCCAACCTAATCAGATGTGCTAGAAGTTTCCAGAAGGTGCTTCCTACTGGTAGCCCCTGTGCAGACCAGGCAACCGACGTAATTACAACCGTTCAAGGTCGCCCAACCTGAGAGCAGCCGATGACGTGAGGCTCATCTCCCGCAGGTGGGCCCCTTCCTGGCATGTCCCAAGAGGTTTACGAATGCATCACGAAGGGCTTATGTCCCAAGGTCTGAAATGGCTGGCTTCAGGCTGTCACAACCAAGCCAGTCCTGTGACTGTGGTCCCGACTCCACAACTGGGGTAAATGTGTAACTCAACTCCAGCCCATTTTTGCATGAAACTCATCTGCCACTAAGGCTTCCTGGAAGGGGCCCAGAGGAACATCGCCCTGGCCTGGCTCCATCTTGGCCAAGCCTGGATTCCCATGGTCCTCCGACCTGGGTCCTCCCCCAGCCTCTGTACTGAGCAGCCCGGGACTAGATCCATCTCCACCCCTCGAGTATAAATAAGCCTGCTTGGCTCACCGGGGGATAGCTGTGCTTGTCTAGGCTGGAGCTGAAGGTAAGCAGAGACCTCTTGGTTCCTTTCTGGTCCTTCACGGGACCTGGCTGGGCAGTAGTTGAGCTGTAGGCTGGGAAGAGGAGGCAGGGGCTGGGCAGAGACCCTGGAAAGGGTAGAATGACATTTGTTCTGGAGTGAGGAACCAGAAGTCTGTGGTAGCAGGTGCTTCAGGAGACACGACCACTGGCTGTTTCTCCTCTCCCGAAAGGCTAGATGTCCAGGTACGCTGTCCTCTGCTGGTCACCACGCTGGGATCACTGGGAATTGCTTGTCTTTCGTTAGGGGATAGCCAGGACTTTTGCTTCTTGTGAGTCCGGACGGGTCCTCAAAGACAGAGGGACTTTCATAGGATCAGCGCTAGGGTGGCCAAGTCCACTGGATCTATTCCAGCTTGAAGGGAGAACAAGGCTTCATTGTTCAGACTGCAAGCAGCAAGGGACAAGTCCCGCGGTCATCTCAAGTAACATCTCTATCCGGGCTCAGTGCTGGGGTCTGTGTCTTGTGGCGCCTCACCATGTCCTGTAGAGCTTCAACTTACCCCTCTTGTAAACGGGCTTCCTCATGGTTCTAAGATTCTCTAGGGCTGGGGATAAGTTAGGAGCACCCAGTAACATGGAATTTCTTTGATAATGTCAGGTTAAGCAAAAAGGTAGTATGTGTGTGTTTGTGTGTTTATGTATGTATATGYGGTATCTGTGGTGTGTGTGCTGTGTGCTGTGTGTGCGCATATTTATTTATTTATCTATTTATTTATGTTTTTCGAGACATGGTTTTTCTCTTGTAGCCTTTGCTGTCTTAGAACTCACTCTGTAGAGCATGCTGACGTCAGATTCTGAGGTCGGCCTCCTGAGTGCTGAGTGCTGAGATTAAGGGCTTTTTTTTTTTTTTTTTTTTTTTTTTTTTTTTTGAGATAGGGTCTTACTGTGTAGCTCTGGTTGTCTTGGAACTCACAAAATTCCGTCTGCCTCTGCCTCTTGATTATATCACCATGCCCAGTCCAAGGTATATGTGTATTTATATGAATGTAGCATATGTGTTTGTATGTATATGTATGTATGCGTGTGTATATGTGAAGTGTGCGTGTGTGGGAGCACGGAGACACAGGAGCCATGAACACAGGTGGACACCAGAGGAAGACACCAGATGTCCTGCCAGCTACTCTCCTCCTCAGTCCCTTGAGACCGGGTCCCTGACTGATGCTGGGGTTAGGCTAACCTGGCAGCCATGGAGCCCTGGGGATCACCCCGTCTTCCCCCTCCAGATCTCTGGAGTCAGGGGATGAGAACCCGGATTTTCATATTTGTGCAACAAAGCGCTCTCACGTGCCTCAGCCTCCTTGGTTCCTCATTTCTTTCAAGAGGCAGTGTGCCTGCGTCTAGACACCACTCATGGACTCGAGTGTCAGGTCTGAGCCCCAGCCGTGTGACCTGGTGTAGGTCACAAGATTTGTCTGTTCCTCTACAAACGGCACTGATAACTCTACCCCATGGCTGTCCCAGGATGAGCTTAGGAAAGTGGGCTAACCTGTGGCACTCAGGTTCCTGTGGGATGCAGACTAGTGGGGCACATAGTAGTGAATACACCGCTACAGGGTACAGGGTGCTTCTGGGGGCTGCTAGCTATGGACGGAGGAGGTGAGGGAGGGATGTGGGGTAGACTTTGAGTGGTGAAGATGAGCTGGTGGCAGAAGACAGCAGTGGAAATGATAATGACAGGACAGGCAACCTGGTCCCGGGAACCACAAGATAGGGACACAGAGAAGCGGCTGGCTGGGAGGGAATGGAAGGGCAAGATCTCTGCTTTCCTGCTGCAAAGCTCACTTAGGGCGAACTTGACTGGCAGCAGTTTACAGCTGAGAGCAAATAGTCACTAGTGCCTAAGGACAGTAGTGACGCGCTTCCTGGGACAGCGGCCACTCACAGGAACAGCGCTATGGGAAGCGTTGTCTCCACCTCCACGGCTCACTCACCCTGCCGCATGGGCCCCTGAGGCAGGTCCCGACCCTACCGTGCCTGGTTTATAAAGCGCAAGCGGGCAGGATACAGTCGCTCCTCTGCATAGGAAGGTCCAGTGGGTACAGGCAGAGTTCTCTACTCTGCCTTTCCAAACCACTGAACTTTCTTTGAGAATGACGGGTGGAGCCTTGATGAAGTACTAGACGGTCAGAAGCCAAAGGTCCTCTGACCGGTGGGATGACTGGGGCAGAGCAGAGAGTGCCTTGCCTGTCTGTGGAAAATCTCCTATATGCAGCCCAGGCAATCACCATGACCCGGGGTGAGAGGGGCCAGGGTGACCTCAGAGCTTTGCAACACCACAGTGACATTCTGAGATCATTAACTTAGGAAGAGAAAGGTTTGTCTTGGCTCGCAGTGCTGGAGTGGCAGCTCAAATTCAGACAGACTCGTTGCTCGGGAACTGCTGGGGTGTCGACTGACAGTGGCAACGGCGTTTGGCCAAACAAGCCACTTCCCATGCAGCTAGGAAGCAAAGCCAACGAAGAAGGAAAGACATGGGTCCTGCGACCCCTCTTAATGGCATACCCCCAGTGGCCTTGGGGCCCCCACAAGGACCTACACCCTGAATGTCCACAGCACCTTCAACAAAGCAGTGTTGGGCGTTAAGATTTCCACGTACGGACCTTGCGGGTGGTTTGTTGAGCACAACGGAAGCTGTACCTGAGAAGGGGAAGCAGCGGGAAGGAAGGGTCAAGGTGACCTCCAGTCGGGGTTGAGGGGCCAAGGCCCAGCAGTGGTGGCCATGGCAGGGTGAGGGGTGGGAAACCCCATGTCAGGCTAGTTCTTCAGAAGCAAGCGCACATGGTCCACGTGGTCAGAACTGAAGTGGGGATAGAACTCACCTCCCTACATCGGGATCGGAGGAGAAAGAGGTAGGTTTTACGGAGTCGGCTCAGGAGCCTTCTCTGAGAGCCCAGGCTAACTCTCTGTACTGTGTGTGGTAGCTGAGGCTGGAGCTGAGGCTCAAGGGGAAAGGGTATCCAGCTCAGTGGGCCACCTCATACCCTCATTCACGACTGGCCAGAGTCCCAAGCCCTTCCTGTGCCCCACAGCCATCTGGGTAGTTGGCAAATCAATTTCTGGCCTACCATAGACCAGTGAAGCCAACCTTGGGTGAGCAGGCTGGGCCGACTGGCCAGTTATGGCAACCTCTTCAGCTGCTATGGGATCCAGCCTGCCTGGAGCATATGACGGGTATGAAGGACCCGGGCGTGGGCAAGTCTTCTGGCTCCCGATTCTGGCTGCAGGCTAGGATCTCGTGATGGACACTAAAATCAATCCTGGGGCACACCCATGTGGGTACAAGGGTTCCACAAAGACCAGTAGGCAGTCCTCATGTCCTTCTCCAGGGATGAACTCATAGGGTTTATGTCCTGATATCCTTGTGTGTGTGTGTACATGTGCATGTGAACATGTGCATGTGTGCATGTGTATGTATACGCATGTGCATGTATACGTATATGTATATGCATGTGCATGTATACATGTGTGTGCATGTATACATGTGTATGTGTGTGTGCATGTGTACATGTATGTATGTGTGTGCATGTGTATATTGTGTGCRTGTGCATGTATACATGTGTGTGCATGTGTACATGTGTATATGTGTGTGCATGCACAAGCATGTTCACATGTATATAGAGTTTGGATGACAACGTTCTGTGTCATGTCAAAATGGCGTTCATCTCCTTTGAGACAGGGTCTCTGACTGGCTTAGAGCTCACCTATTAGGCTAGATTAATTTGACAGAGAACCCTAGGGAGTCAAACCCCAGGAATCTGCCGTCTCCAGTGCCTGAGCGCGGAGGTTACATGTGTATGTTACCACACCTAGTGTTTTTACATGTGTTCTGGGTATCCAGGTCAGGTCCTCAAGCTTGCAATAGCACGTCACCAACTGATCTGCAGCCCTGTCCCGCGCTGCTCTCTGTACATAAGAATGCCAGTCAGCCTGCATACTAGCCCCCTGGGGAGGGCTCATTTTGCCTTGTCTTTAAAGGCCCTATCTCCAAATACAGTCACATTCTTAGGAGTGTGGTGAATCGGGCCTGGCATCCCGGCTATGGCAGACGCTGAAGCAGGAGGTCGCAAGCTCAAAGCTGCCTAGAATACAGAATGATTTTAGGATTAGCCAGGGTGACATAAAAAGTCAAAAGAGGACTAGAGGCGTAGCTCATTGGCAGAATGCTTTCTGAGCATGTGTGGGAGCCTGGATGGACCCCTAGCCCCCCTTCGAAACTACAAGTGGTGGGGTGTGCCTGTGATGCGAGGGGGAGGCAGGAGGATCAGAAATTCCAAGCCATCCTAACCTATACATAGTGAGTTCAAGAGCAGCGGGGGCTGCATGAAACCTTGTCTGGGTGGGCTGTAACAGTACAGCACCTACCTAGCAACTCAAGAGGCCCCGGATCCCGTCCCCAAACGGTGACACTCCAGGGTCCTGGGGGTGGGAATGTAAGCATGTAGATCTGGAGCAACTCAGCGGGTGATTCCACTCGGATCATCCTGGGTTCCCACCAATCTCTGACTGTACTCTTCCTGACCGGCTCCGCTGTAGGTGTCTTCTCCTGAGCCTTCTACAGCAGCCGTGCTTTTGGCTTCGAGTGTGTTATTAGGTACATAGCAAACAAAAGCAGATGCAGATAGCGAGGGATGGGTAGAGGCAGCAGCAAACATCATGTCAGGCTCTCAAGACGCCCAGCAGAGACRACTGTACGAACATGTTTGCACACTCTGGAATAGTGGTGGTGGAGGAAGGAAGAGTCAGCCCTACTTCCAAAATCAGTAGCTCAGAAAGCGGGAACAGCACATGGCTGTCTAGCCGTAGGATGTCCATTATAGCCGCCGGGAATACCAGGGCAACTAAAGGTTTGGTTTCGGGGCTCCAAATAACCACTTGTCACTCTCACAAAATGTTATTCCAGGGCGCACAGAAGCAAGCGCACCGATCAGAGATGACTCCCACGGGGGCAGGCCTGAAGGCCACCATCTTCTGCATCCTGACCTGGGTCAGCCTGACGGCTGGGGACCGTGTGTACATTCACCCCTTCCATCTCCTCTACTACAGCAAGAGCACCTGCGCCCAGCTGGAGAACCCCAATGTGGAGACACTCCCAGAGCCAACCTTTGAGCCTGTGCCCATTCAGGCCAAGACCTCCCCTGTGGATGAGAAGACCCTGCGCGACCAGCTCGTGCTGGCCACCGAGAAGCTAGGGGCTGAGGACCGGCAGCGGGCTGCCCAGGTCGCAATGATCGCCAACTTCTTGGGCTTCCGCATGTACAAGATGTTGAGGGAGGCAGGAGGCGTGGCCAGGGGCGCCATCCTCTCTCCACCGGCTCTCTTTGGCACCCTGGTCTCTTTCTACCTTGGATCCTTGGATCCGACAGCCAGCCAGCTGCAGGCGCTGCTGGGAGTCCCKGTGAAGGAGGGAGACTGCACCTCCCGACTGGATGGACACAAGGTCCTCGCTGCCCTGCAGGCCGTTCAGGGCTTGCTGGTCACCCAGGGTGGGAGCAGCAGCCAGATACCCCTGCTACAGTCCACCGTGGTGGGCCTATTCACTGCCCCAGGCCTGCGCCTCAAGCAGCCATTCGTTCAGAGCCTGGCTCCCTTTGCCCCTGCCGTCTTCCCACGCTCTCTTGACTTATCCACCGACCCAGCTCTTGCCACTGAGAAAATCAACAGGTTCGTGCAGGCCGTGACCGGGTGGAAGATGAACTTGCCCCTGGAGGGGGTCAGCGCAGACAGCACCCTGCTTTTCAACACCTACGTTCACTTCCAAGGTGAGGCAAACGCTTGGCTCCGCGGCTCTGGCTTGTACCAGAGGTAGCACGGGGTTTCCGCGGCATTCCCATGGTTCGTGTGTGAGATGGACAGAGGTGGCAGGCTTCTGCCTCTTACTGGGGACGCTCTGGAGGCTAAAAAAGCAAACCTGGCCCAAGGTGGCACAGCCTCTGCCTCCCTACCCAACTGCCCTTCTGGGCTGGGTCATGCTCCTGAGACCCAGGAACACCCAGCTTACCGGCTCACGTGGGGAGCTGCGCACAGAGCCCCGCCCAGGAAGCTGCTCATCCATCCGATGAACTCTTACTCCTAGTGAGACTAGGCAGGGCTCTCTGAGGGGCCGGAGATCCTGACCCTCCAGGTTTCTTATTAAACATCAGCAAGTATGGAGGACCCCCCCCCCTCCCAGGGGCAAATGCATGAGGCAGCACTGCAGGGAACAGCGCTAGCTGTGAGGTGGAAGGGAGTGAGGTGGGACAGGCCAAGTTGCTCAGGGTTGCAGGGACTTGAGCGCTGCTCTAAAAGCACCTACTTTTTTTTGTACGTGTGTAGTGTGTGCGTGTGCAGGTCCTATGCGTAGAGGAACAGGTTGGTTGTCTTCTATTATTTTTCTCCTTGTTTGTTTGTTTGTTTCTTTATTTGAGACAGCATTTCTTTCTTTCTTTTTTTCTTTCTTTGAGACAGCGGTTTTTTTTTTGTTTGTTTGTTTTTGTTTGTTTGTGTGTTTTTTTTTTTAATCAAACCTGGTTTGGTTAAAAAAAAAAAAAATCTGGCATTTCTGCTAGACTGGCCAGTGAGTTCCAAGGGTCTTTTTTATCTCCCCATCCCCAGTACTGGCATTATGGACCTGCACAGCCATGCCTGGCTGTTACAAGGGACTGGGGCCCTTGAGGTCATCAAGGCCGTAGAGCAAGGAGTTATCCATGGAGCCATCTCTCCAGACCGTAATGTCTAAGGTTTTTAAAAAGTGAGTTTGCAAACCAGAACGGGTCTGGGTTGAGCTTGCCCGGTCAGGGAGAAGCAGACCGGGTCCAGATGTGAGACCTCGGGCTCCACACATCACGGGCTGTGTCTTCTGCTGCTCTTGGGGTCTCCGTGGGGAACTTGAGTGGCTACAATTTGCAAACTGTCAGAGAGCACCAGAGGATGAAGTCTCCAGGCCAGTGCCAGATGAGGAAGCTGAGGGAGGAACCAGGGTGGAGTCCCGGCCCCGCCTCCCGGCCTCCCCGCCCCCCCTCCCCGCTTCCCCGCCCTCCCCCCGCCTCCCTCCCCACCCTCCGTTGAGCTCTCCTTTGGTCTCTGCTGCTTTCAGGAAAGATGAGAGGTTTCTCCCAGCTTGCTGGACTCCATGAATTCTGGGTGGACAATAGCACCTCCGTGTCTGTGCCAATGCTTTCGAGCACCGGCGACTTCCAGCACTGGAGTGACGCCCAGAACAACTTCTCCATGACGCGCGTGCCCCTGGGTGAGAGCGCCGCCCTGCTGCTTATCCAGCCCCACTGCATCTCAGATCTCGACAGGGTGGAGGCCCTTGTCTTCCAGCACGATCTCCTGACTCGGATAAAGAACCCGCCTCCTCGGTAGGAAGTGTGCGGGGACCCTTGGGGAGTAGAGTTGCATGAGTGGCGTCCACTGCACGCTCACACATCAGCCTGTCAAGGTCTGTCCACGTAAACAGTCCGGTTACTGCCTCTTCCCCCATCCTGCCACCAGGAGCAGTGTGCTTGTGGGTATGGCTTGTTATCTGTGACTCTACGGACACTCCCTTCCTCCAAGGGAGTCAGTGAGCCAACTGGGGCTGTTTTAGGGTTACTATTGCTGTAACGAAACACCGTGACCAAAAAGCAAGTTGGAGAGGAAAGGGTTTATTTGGTTTATACTTCTAGATCACTGTCCATCACTGAAGGAAGACAGGACAGGAACTCAAACAGGGCAGGAACCTAGGGGCAGGAGCTGATGCAGAGGCCAGGGAGGAGTGTGGCTTACTGATTTGCTCCTCCTGGCTTGCCCAGCCTGCTTTATTTTAGATTCAGGGCAACCACCCTAGGGTGGTACCACCCACAATGGGCTGGGCCTGACTCCATCAGTCACTAAGAAAGAAAATGCCCTACAGGCTGGCCTGGTCTTATGGAGGCATTCTTTTAGTTGAGACTCTAGTTTGTGTCAAGTTCATAAAATTACCCAGCACAGGGGCCATTATCTTATAAGCATTTTTGTTTTTTGCTTTTATAAGATTTATTTATTCATTTCATGTATGTGGTGGGTATAGGTACACTGTTGATATCCTCAGACGCACCAGAAGAGGGCATCGGATCCAATTACGGATGGTTGTGAGTCACCATGTGGTTGCTGGGAATTGAACTCGGGACCTCTGGAAGAGCAGTCAGTGCTCTTAACCGCTGAGCCATCTCCCAGCCCAGCGTTTTGGTTTTTAGAGAGGGCCTAGAGTTTGTGGTAATTCCCCTGCCTCCGTGTCAGGATGATAGGGATGAGGCGCTCTGTCTGACTAATAGCCTGATATTCAAAAGCACCTTTGGCTCCTCCAGGGAAGGTGCTCCTTATGCACCAGGCTGAGAGCAGAGGGCGGAGAGCCGCCACCGTCAGCACGTCCTCCACAGTGGGTGCTCCAGGCCCTCCTTCTGTTTCAGGAGGTTTTTGTTGTGTTTATTTCTGAGAAGTTCTTGGGTGTGGCAATGTCCTGGGTTGTGTGACCCTTCCCGGGGGAGACACAAGCAAATACGTATTCACCCCTGGTAGGGCAAACCGGCCTCAGACCCGAGACTCAATCCCCTCCGGGTAGAATCCGGGCATTCGGAGCATTCACTGGGGTTTCTTCATTGGGCAGCACGGGCAACCACCCACGGAAGTCACGTCCCTGGGGTTCCCTGCACAACCTGGAGGCAGCCCTACAGGTCTCCTTCCCCCGGCAATTATTTCCATCTGTACAAACGTTGGGAGGAACCTGTGGGTCTTGCCGCTTCCAGAGCATCTTTCCCCAGCTATGCACCTCCTTCCCGCAGGGACTGTTTCAACTCAGGACGTAGCTACACCACCCCGGCTGGCTCAGAGGCTGGGAGCTCCCGGCCCCCACTAAAGGCATTATCTCCACAGGGCCATCCGCCTGACTCTGCCCCAGCTGGAAATCCGAGGATCCTACAACCTGCAGGACCTGCTGGCTCAGGCCAAGCTGTCCACCCTTTTGGGTGCTGAGGCAAATCTGGGCAAGATTGGTGACACCAACCCCCGAGTGGGAGAGGTGAGCGCAGGGGGTGGGGGGTGGCCGTGTGGAGGAAGCTGTGCCCAAGGCCGGCAGGGCAGGAGGGAAAGACAGGCCCAGTAGGCAATGCCAGTGCTCTCCGGCTCCCAGTGGCATGGGAATGGCGGTCTCCCTCGGCTCTCTTGGAGTCTCTAGTTCCAGGCCCATCTTCTGTTCCTGCTCAGTTCAGCCTTGCATCCTCCATGACTCTGTAGTATCTTAGGATGGGGGAATGATCCGATGACCTGACCTGCAGTTTCTTTGGGGAGCATCTCAAACAGTAGACAGAGAACTATGTAAAACGGAGCATGTGCCTGGATGCTGCTGGCATTGCCAAGGATTCTGGGAAATGGAGGGGAGTCACTGTAGAAGACATGACCCCAYTGTGGCGATTAGCCAACTATCGGAGAGTACCAAGATGGCGGGTGGAGATGAGGGCATGGGGCATGCTGCGCAGGAGCCTCTATGGGATCTGGGTGTTGGTGCTCAGCCCCCACTCAGAGGACAGGTGTGTCCACACTTCCTTCCGGCAGGCTGGACAGTGTCCCCGCTCAGGGCAGTTGAGCCCAGTCCCTGGCCTGTAATCCCTCCTGAAGGAGCGATGTCTCTGCTTTGCAGGTTCTCAACGGCATCCTCCTTGAACTCAAAGCGGGAGAGGAGGAGCAGCCAACCGAGTCTGCCCAGCAGCCTGGCTCACCCGAGGCCCTGGATGTGACCCTGAGCAGCCCCTTCCTGTTCGCCATCTATGAGCGGGACTCAGGGGCGCTGCACTTTCTGGGCAGAGTGGATAACCCCCAGAGTGTGGTGTGAGGCCTCGGGGCTAGCCATGGAAACAAGGCCAGYGTGGGAGAGCCACCCTGGGCAAAGATCAGCGCTGTCGCCCCGGCTTCCCATCACTCCTAGCAAGGCAGAGGCCGTCTCCTTGGGGACTGCGCTGACAGAATAAATGATGAGTGGCAGAGCTGGCCTCCTAGGCTGTGGGTTTGTTTGGCCACTGGGGTGAGAGCCAGGGGCTGGCACTCTGCGCAGGACTGCCGTTCTGGGAAAAATTTGGACCAAATGACTGTGAAACCTTTTTATCTGAGAACAGAAATTGGGCTTTAACATTAAAATGCACATTGTCCCCTGATTTTGGGTTTGCAATTAGCTCACTGAGTGTGAGACCACGGCCTCCAGAGTCCTGCAGTGCCTTACGATTTCTTATCCCTGGCACCATGGTTTGAAAGACACATTCCTTACTTTGCTGAGAACTGYCTTTCAGTGATAAAAACATGGTGTTACCGGCAGGACAGACGTGCTTGGTGTAGYTGACAGGCTGGAGCAATGTTCCTGAAGCTCTTGACAGGGAGGCCAGTGTGTGCCAGCTAGGTGGTGGWGGAGGAGAGGGCTGTCACCAAGTGGCACTGAGAAAGGACTGGACGGAGGGGSYTTCCTCTGCTTCTCTACCTGTCCCTCTTGAAACCCACAGTTTCCAGATCTGAGACTAAGCTGGAAGGAGCAAGACAGGCTGAGGGAGTGGTGAGTGTGTGTGTGTGTGTGTGTGTGTGTGTGTGTGCACGCGCGTGTGTCTGCCTCCTCTGTGTACAAACTGGGAAACAGGTGAGCAATGTAGTGTGTTAGCCACGGGACAAGGCCAAAGAGTACCAGTAGGACCCACAGACAGTGGGAAATCCTGAGCTAAAACAYACATGGGGTCACCTCTCTGGCCTACGCTGGAGTTTTGACTCTGCACGAGCATAGTCTAACCTCGTAGTCGGGGCTGCTCTGAAGCCAGGAGTTGAGAGCACCGGTCCTGTCAGGACAGGTGGCGCGTAGTCCTGTTCCCTCCTGAAAACTCCTCTCTGGCTTTCAA
>BDUI01021503.1:19469-30790 GCA_002335545.1 Apodemus speciosus
TAATATCCAATGTATACAAAGAACTCAAGAAGTTAGACCCTAGAAAGCCAAATAACCCTATCAAAAATGGGGTACAGAGCTAAAGAAAGACTTTTCACCTGAAGAAATTCGGATGGCTGAGAAGCACCTTAAAAAATGTTCAACATCACTAGTCATTACAGAAATGCAAATCAAAACAACCCTGATAGTCCTTTCTTCTAACTGTTTCTTGGAATGTGTTCCTTTTCTTGTTCATCTAATACTTTGGGAGTTTTGTGCTTCATGATAAAGTTTTTGATCTACTTGGACTGCTTTTTGGGCAAATGATGGGAATCCTTCTTTTCAAATGACATGGCTCTATATTCAAAAACCTCAAGACTCTATGAGAAACACTTGTCTCTAATAAAGCTTATCAACCTTGCACAACTATTAGATTCAAAGCAGCATAATATAAAATCAACTTAGAACCAGCAGCATTCCTATAATATGATGTATTGAGAAATAAATTAGAGAAAACACTTCTGCCCATAGCATATGTTCAAAAAAATGAAAAAAAAAAAAACAACCTTGCAAGTAAAAATACAGTGGCGAAATTAACCAGGCCCAAAGTCTATAATGTATTTCTATAGAGTTAGAATAGCTATTCTTTGGAGTTTCCAACTGGATTTTATCCTTTCTGCATTAAATGTGATTTTAATCACTTGTCTACCACCTATACATGAAGAACTCCAGCAGAGTTAAAAACAGAAAAAGACTGAGCTCATTTCCATGAGTCAAATGCCCTTTACATCAGTTGTTCCATATCCTCTCATAATGATGCTTTCATGCTTATTTTTTCTCTTGTTTTTTTGCTTTCAAGATAAAGATAGCTTGGAATATTTGAGAAAGTTGTATTTTAATGAGTCATTTTAATGGTTGGAATCATTTCTATTTTTAAGAGCTACAGTTGATGGATGTATAATTCACCCCGTCAGTTGCAGTTAGTTATCTATTTATTTTCATGGCCATCTAGCCATCTATCTACCCCTTCCCCATATCTAATTCTGAATCTTCCCTTCACCTAACCATCTTTCCCTCATCCCAGTTTCCTCCCTCCATTTGCCTCTTAGCACTCTTTTATTTCCACTTCCAAGTTAGATTCAACTTCCTTCTTTGTTCTGTAGATTCTGTGTTTCGATATTATGTGCCAGGAGAATATTCTTTTCTGGTCCAGTCTATTGGTGTTCTATAATCCTCTTGTACATTTATAGTCATTTCTTTCTTAAGGTTATAAAAGTTTTCTTCCATAATTTTGTTGGGCATATTTTCTGGGCCTTGGAGCTGGGACTCTTCAGGTTCTTCTATTCCTATTATTTTTAGGTTACATCTTTTCATGTTATCACAGATGTACTGGATGTTCTGTGTCAGSAATCTCTTAGCTTTAATATTTATCTTCTTTGACTGATGTATCAATTTCTTTGATTGCATCTTCTATGCCTGAGATTCTCTATTTCATCTCCTATATTCAGTTGGTGATACATTTCTTGTTCATTTTCTGTTCCCTCGGTTTTCCTTTTCCAGGATTTCCTCAGTTTGTGTTTTTGTTATTGCTTCTATTTTCACTTTCAGGTTTTGCACAGTTTCATTTATTTCCTTCACCTATTTAATTGTATTTTCTTATAAGTCTTGTTTTAGCTTTTTTTAAAGGGTAAAACTTTAAATAGTTTATTTAGGGCATGGGAAGGTAGGTTAAGAGAGTAGTAGAGGCAGAAAAGACACAGAGAGGGAGAGAGTAGAGAAGAAGGAGCCAGTCATGACCACATGGAGAGAGGGGTGAGTTATCCTAAGATATTTTATATCATTTGTGATGATTGTGAGGAGTGTTGTTTTCCTACTTTCTTTCTCAGTTCATTTATCCTCTGTATAGAGGAAAACTGCTAATTTGTTTGAGTTAATTTTATATATAGCCACTTTGCTGAAGACAGCTCTAGAAGCTGTCTGTTAGAATTTTTGGGATTGCTTTTATAAACTCTCTTTTCATCTGCAAATAGTGATACCTTGACTTCTTTGCCAATATGTATCCACTTGATCTCCTTTTGTTGTCTTATTGCTCTCAGTAGAACTTCAAATACTATATTGAATAGATACAGGGTAGAGTGGTCAGCCTTGTCTTGAACCTGATTTAGTGGGATTTCTTCAAGTATCCATTTAACTTGATATTGGCTGTTGGATTTCTGTATATTGCTTTTTATAATATTTAGGAATGGGTCTTGAACTCCTGATTTTTCAAATACTTTTAACAGGAAGGGCTGTTGCATTTTGTCAAAAAGTTTTTTTAGCATCTATTGAGATGATCATTTGATTTTTTCTTTGAGTTTGTTTACATAGTAGATTACATGAATGGATTTTTGTATATTGAACTAATCTTGCATCCCTGGAATGAAGTCCATTTGATAGTGATTAATAATGATTTTGATGTGTTCTTGGATTCGGTTTGCTAAAATCTTATGGAGTATTTTTGCATCAATGTTCATAAGGGCTGTTGGTCTGAGATTCTCTTTGTTGAGTTTTTTTTTTTGTGGATTGGGTATCAGAGTAATTGTGGTGAATTACGTAGTGTTCTTTCTGTTTCTATTTAAGGAATAGTTTAAGGAGTGTTGGTATTATCTTTTCTTTGAAAGTCTGGTAGAATTCTGCACTAAAGCTTTGTTACCCTGGGCATTTTTTGGTTGGGAGGTTTTTAATGTCTTCTATCACCTTAGGGGATATGAGTCTGTTTAGGAAGTTTATCTGCTCTTGATTTAACTTTGGTACATGGTATCTGTCTAGAAAACAATGCATTTCATTTTTTTTCCAGTAAGGACATGGATGGTATGTACTCACTAATAAGTAGATATTAGCCAGTAAAATACTGAATGTCCAGAAGGCAATCCACAGAACTCATGAGGGTTAACAACCAAAGAGCCCAAATGAGGATGCTTGAATCTCACTTTGGAGGGAGAGAAAGTAATCAAGAGAGGCAGAGTAAGAAGGGACCTGGGTAAAATAGGGGAAGGGGACAGGAAAAGGAAAACATGATCAGGTATTGGGGGCCTCCATTGTAGCCCAGAGGACCTGTAGAATGGATGTAAAGAAGCAACCTTGGGAGGTGGGCGGTCAGAGGTGGGAGGTGGGGAGGGGCCTTCTAGAATGTGCAAAAGACCTAGGAAGTGAGAGACTTTCAGAACTCAAAGGGAGGGACCTTAAATGAAATGCTCAGTAGTGGGGAGAGGGAACCTGTAGAGTCCACCTTAAATAGATTGTCAGGGCATCAAGTGGAGGGATGGAGTTGCCATCTCACAGTCAAAAACTCTGATCCAGAATTTTTCCCATCTAAAGGAACTGCAGCTTTGAAATGGAGAAGTGACTGAGGGAAAGGTGGCCCAGGGAGTAGCCCAAATTTTATCCATTTCAAGGGGAGGCTCCAAGTCCTGACACTATTATTGATACTATGGTGTTTTTATAGACAGGAACTTAGCATGTCTGTCCACTGAGAGGCCAAACAAACAGGTGACTAAGGCAGAAGCAGATACTTACACCCAGCCAATTGACTAAAATAAGGGACAACTTTGGTTGAATTAGGGGAAAGTCTGGAAGAACGTGAGGATGAGGGTGACCCCAGAGGAAGACCAGCTCTCTCAACTAACCTGGATCCCTGAGATTTCTTAATCTCTGAGCCACCAATGAGATAACATATACTAGCTGGTCCAATACTCTAGACAAATGAATAGCAGAGGACTGCCTGGTATGATCTCAGTGAGAGAAGATGCACCCAACTCTTGAGAGACTTGAGGCCCCAGGATGTGGGAGGCCTGGCAGGGTTGGGTGGGGTAGTGTGTGTGTGGGGTTAAGGGGGAACATCCTCTTGGAAAAGGAGATGGGGAAATGGTATGAGGAACTCTTGGAGGGCAGAACAGGGCAGGGATAATGACTAATGACTAATGCAAAAATATTAANCCCTGGGCATTTTTTGGTTGGGAGGTTTTTAATGTCTTCTATCACCTTAGGGGATATGAGTCTGTTTAGGAAGTTTATCTGCTCTTGATTTAACTTTGGTACATGGTATCTGTCTAGAAAACAATGCATTTCATTTTTTTTCCAGTAAGGACATGGATGGTATGTACTCACTAATAAGTAGATATTAGCCAGTAAAATACTGAATGTCCAGAAGGCAATCCACAGAACTCATGAGGGTTAACAACCAAAGAGCCCAAATGAGGATGCTTGAATCTCACTTTGGAGGGAGAGAAAGTAATCAAGAGAGGCAGAGTAAGAAGGGACCTGGGTAAAATAGGGGAAGGGGACAGGAAAAGGAAAACATGATCAGGTATTGGGGGCCTCCATTGTAGCCCAGAGGACCTGTAGAATGGATGTAAAGAAGCAACCTTGGGAGGTGGGCGGTCAGAGGTGGGAGGTGGGGAGGGGCCTTCTAGAATGTGCAAAAGACCTAGGAAGTGAGAGACTTTCAGAACTCAAAGGGAGGGACCTTAAATGAAATGCTCAGTAGTGGGGAGAGGGAACCTGTAGAGTCCACCTTAAATAGATTGTCAGGGCATCAAGTGGAGGGATGGAGTTGCCATCTCACAGTCAAAAACTCTGATCCAGAATTTTTCCCATCTAAAGGAACTGCAGCTTTGAAATGGAGAAGTGACTGAGGGAAAGGTGGCCCAGGGAGTAGCCCAAATTTTATCCATTTCAAGGGGAGGCTCCAAGTCCTGACACTATTATTGATACTATGGTGTTTTTATAGACAGGAACTTAGCATGTCTGTCCACTGAGAGGCCAAACAAACAGGTGACTAAGGCAGAAGCAGATACTTACACCCAGCCAATTGACTAAAATAAGGGACAACTTTGGTTGAATTAGGGGAAAGTCTGGAAGAACGTGAGGATGAGGGTGACCCCAGAGGAAGACCAGCTCTCTCAACTAACCTGGATCCCTGAGATTTCTTAATCTCTGAGCCACCAATGAGATAACATATACTAGCTGGTCCAATACTCTAGACAAATGAATAGCAGAGGACTGCCTGGTATGATCTCAGTGAGAGAAGATGCACCCAACTCTTGAGAGACTTGAGGCCCCAGGATGTGGGAGGCCTGGCAGGGTTGGGTGGGGTAGTGTGTGTGTGGGGTTAAGGGGGAACATCCTCTTGGAAAAGGAGATGGGGAAATGGTATGAGGAACTCTTGGAGGGCAGAACAGGGCAGGGATAATGACTAATGACTAATGCAAAAATATTAARGGTAATTTTTAATAAATAATCCCAACCTACTAAGCTTCTGGGCTAATATCCACTTATCAATGAGTGCATGTGGGTTCTTTTGTGATTGGGTTACCTCACTCAGGACGATATTTTGTAGTTCCACCCATTTGCCTAAGAATTTTATGAATTCGTTTTTTTGTAATTGCTGAGTAATATTCCATTGTGTAAATGTACCACATTTTTTGTATCCATTCCTCTGCTGAGGGACGTCTGGGCTTTTTCCCAGCTTTTGGCTATTATAAATATGGCTGCTATGAACAGAATGCTACATGCATCTTTTTCCATGTTGGAGAATCTTCTGGGTATATTTCCAGGAGTGGTATTGCTGGGTCTGACAGCAGTACAATGTCCAATTTTCTGAGGAACTGCCAAACTTATTTCCAAAGTGGATGTACCAGCCTGCATTCCCACCAGTGGTGGAGGAGTGTTCCTCTTTCTCCACATCCTGTCTAGCATCTGCTATCACCTAAGATTTTGATCTTAGCTATACTGACTGGTGGTGTGAGGTGCAATCTCTGTGTTGTTTTGATTTGCAATTCCCTGATGACTAAGGATGCAGAATATTTCTTTAGATGCTTCTCAGCCATTCCATATTCCTCAGTTTAGAATTCTTTTTTTAGCTTTGTACCCCATTTTTAATTGGGTTATTTGTTTCTCTGGAGTGTAATTTCTTGAGATGTTTGTATATGTTGGATATTATCCCTGAGTTGGATGTAGGGTTGACAAAGATCTTTTCCCAATTCGTTTGTTGCCATTATGTCCTATTGAAAATGTCCTTTGCCTTACAGAAAATTTTCAAGTTTATGAGATTCCATTTGTCAATTATTTTTTAAAAAAATTTTAATTAGATATATTCTTTATTTACATTTCAAATCATTTCCCCTTTCCCGGTTCCCCCCACCCCAAAATGCCATAAGCCATCTCCCCTCCCTCTGTTTTCCAATCAACCCCCTCCCACTTCCCTGTCCTGGTATTCCCCTACACTGCTGCATTGAACCTTTCCAGGACTAGATGCCTCTCTTCCCTTTGATGTCCAACAAGGCCATCCTCTGCTTCTTATGCATCTGGAGCCAGGGGTAACACCATGTGCACTATCTGGTTGATGTTTTTGTCCCAGGGAGCTCTGGGAGTACTGGGTGGCTCATATCGTTGTCCTTCCTATGGCGCTGCAAACCTCTTCAGCTAATTGGGTCCTTTATCTAGCTCTCCCATTGGGGACCCTGTGCTCAGTTCTGTGACTGACTGAGAGTGTCCCCCTCTGTATTTCTCATGCACTAGCAGAGCCTCCCAGGTGACAGCTATATCCGGCTCCAGTCAGCAAGTACTTGTGGGCATAGATAATAGTGTCTGGGTTTTGTAACTGTATATGGGATGGATCACTAGGTGGGGTAGTCTCTGGATGGTCTTTCCTTCAGACTCTGCTTCATACTTTGTATCTCCTTTTGTGGACATTTTGTTCCCCCTTCTAAGAAGGAACAGAGTATCCATAATTTGTTCTTCTTTTTCCTTGGCCATTATCTGATCTGTGAATTGTGTCTTTGGTATTCCAAGGTTCTGGGCTAATATCCACTTATCAGTGAGTGCATACCGTGTGTGTTCTTTTGTGATTGATTTACCCCACTTAAAATGATATTTTTCAGTTCTATCCATTTGCCTAAGAATTTCATGAATTCATTGTTTTTAATAGCCAAGTAGTTTTCCATTGTGTAAATAGACCAGTTTTTCTGTATCCATTCCTCCGTTGAGGGACATCTTGGTTCTTTCCATCTTCTGACTATTATAAATAGGGCTGCTATGAACATAGTGGGGCATGTGTCCTTATTACATGCTGGGGAATCCTCTGGATATATGCCCAGGAGTGGTATAACAGGGTCTTCCGGTAGTACCACGCCCAGTTTTCTTTTCTTTCTTTTTTCTTTTCTATATTCTTTGYTTATATTCCAAATGATTTTCTCTTTCTCAATTCCCCCTTCCCCATAAGTCCCATAAGCCCTCTTCTCTATGCCCATTCCCCAATAAACCCCCTCCCACTTCTCTGTCCTGGTAATCCCCTACAATGCTGCATGAAGCCTTTCCAGGACCAGAGCCCTCTCCTTCCTTCTTCTTGGGAATGATTTGATATGTAAGTTGTGTCTTGGATATTCAGAGCCTCTGCACTAATATCCACTTATCAGTGACTGCATTCTATGTGTGTTCTTTTGTGAATAAGTTACCTCACTTAGGATGATATTTTGCAGTTCCAATCATTTGCCTAAGAATTTCATGAATTCTTTGTTTTTAATTGCTGAGTAGTATTCCATTGTGTAAATACACCACATTTTCTGTATCCATTCCTCTGTTGAGGGACATCTGGGTTCTTTCCAGCTTCTGGCTATTATAAGGCTGCTATGAACACAGTGGAGCATGTGTCCTTATTGCATGCCGGGGTAACATCTGGGTATATTCCCAGGAGTGGTATAGCAGGTTTCTCCAGAAGTGTCATGCCCAGTTTTCTGAGGAACTGCCAGATTGATTTCCAGAGTAGTTTTACCAGCTTGCAATCCCACCAGCAGTGGACCAGTGTTCTTCTTTCTTCACATCCTTGCCAACACCTGCTGTCTCCTGAGTTTTTGTCACTCTGACTGGTGTGAGGTGAAATCTCAGGGTTGTTTTGATTTGCATTTCCCTAATGACTAATGGTGTTGAACATTTCTTAAGGTGCTTCTCAGACATCTGAAGTTCTTCAGGTAAAAATTCTTTGTTTAGCTCTCTACCCCATATTTTAATAGGGTTCTTTGGTTTTCTGGGATCTAATTTCATGAGTCCTTTGTATATATTAGATATTAGCCCTCTGTCAGATGTAGTGTTGATGAAGACCCTTTCCCAATTTGTTGGTTGCTGTTTTGTCCTTTTGACAGTATCTTTTGCCTTACAGAAACTATTTTTTGAGGTCCCATTGTTAAACCTTGATCTTAGAGCATAAGCTATTTTTGTTCTGTTCAGGACCTTTCCCCCTGTGCCCATGTCCTCAAAGATCTCCGCCAGTTTCTTTTCTATTAGTTTCAGTGTGTCTGGTTTTATGTGGAAGTCCTTGATCCATTTGGAGTTGAGCTTAGTACAAGGAGATAAGAATGGGCCGATTTGAATTCTTCTGCATGCTGACCTCCAGTTGAACCATCACCATTTGTTGAAAAGGCTATTTTCCCCACTGGATGGTTTTTGATTTGCATTTCCCTGAATCCTAAGGATCTTATATGTTTCTTTAGGTGCTTCTCAGCCATTCGATATTCCTCAGGTGAAAATTCTTTCTTTAGCTCTGTGCCCCATTTTTAATAGCGTTATTTSGTTCTCTTTAGTCATATTTCTTGAGTTCTTTGTATATTTTGGATTTTAGTCCTCTGTCAGATATGGGATTGGTGAAGATTTTTTCCTAATCTCTGGGTTGCTCTCTTGTCTTAGTGACAGTGTCCTTTGGCTTACTGAAACTTTTCATTTAATCCTTGGAGGATTTTTGATTGTCCTGAATAGAGGAGTCTAAGCATGCTCTTTATTTGAGCTTGTGGGATCCTCAACTCCTCTCTCCTCTCTCTGGAAGCATGGACCTGGAGTGCCTAGATATTCATTTATTTTCTGTAAATAGGCATATTTTCTTTGTACTTTTTAAAGGTACTGTCACTGCCATTGTGAATTTCTGACACCTGTCTTCTCTTTCTCTCTTGGTAACTATGCCCCTTTTCTCTCTCCTCAATTCTTTCTGCAAAAGGATCTTACTGTTTAGCACTGTATAGACTTGGACATTCTTTGTAGATGTGGAAATTTTTTTTGTTGCCTTTTCAATGGCTTGTGATCTGAATTCTGCGGATTTTTGCTGACTTTTCTCTTTGAGGTTTGACTTCTGTGGTTTTATAGAACACTTTTAATTAAGATCTACCATTCTTTTTCATTAAACATTCTCTTTCAGTTTCTTTTCCATTAGATACAATGTAGTTAGTACAGCAGTTGCATAAAAAATTTATGCTGGAGTGTACTGTTTGTATTGCTGGTGATTGTGGTACAAAACTAGAAGAGGTTTTACTTTACTTTGTTTACTTTCTAGGTCATAAAAGGCAGTGTTGTTAGTAACCTAAAATTTCTGAAACATGTTCATACTTTGCCTTAGAGCAAGTCCCCATCAGACTAGAGAATATGAAAAATGTCTAGAACAGTAGGCAGTAGATATCCTTAAATTTCCTTCTTGTCTGTTTTCTCATTTTCTCCAGTGATGTTATGTAGTAAAATGCCATTATTACTTTGCTGGGGAAAATGTTGAAGTATTTTGAGAGACATAAGGAAGATCCATGACTTATCAATGAATATGTGGTTTTGATTGGAACACAAGCTTGCATAGCAAATTACTGAGAATTTGTGCTGCATTTCATGCAGGGAATGAAGAGCACACTTGATCTACTTCAATGAAACTTATGGTAACCAGGGATTATTTTTTTCAGGATTCAGAACTTATCATAAGGAGTAGCATAGGTTGAATAAGGAATATAGTGATTTGAAGTGCTTAGGCAGTGAATGACACATTGTAAAGTGGTAACAATAAGTTTAGTGCAGTGGCTACAAAAGGGACCAATCCTTGTAACCATCTTTTCATAGATATCAGAAACTTACTTGCAGGTCAGTACAGGATAGTGCATAACCAAACAGTGTTCCTGATTTTCAATCATCACACTTGATAGTCATGTTGATAAAGATTATCTCTGTACATTATTACCATTGCTAAAATGCAATTTTTAAAAATCAGAAGCCACTTAATGTAAGACCTGGAACTTAGGATAACAGCAGACAGATAGTAACATGCAAGGAGTGTAATTTATTAATCCACCACATAGAAGCCTTCACATTGGGCAGAGAAACTGTTCTTTTATACAGGAAATGGGTAAATAGGAAGAAACTTTGTTGTCCCCGATTGCCAATCATATCGCATCTCAATTTCTAGCTGGAAATAAACAGAAAGCAAGAGAAGAAATGTGAGGAGACTCAGGCAGCTTCTGAAGAAGAAAAGTGAAGAAACCAAGAGTCCATGAAGGACACTTTAGAGAGACAGTAGGGAAAAGGCAAAGTCTCTTCAGTGAAATAACATTAAATAATGCWTATTAGTGGAATCKTTTTCCAAATTCAGGTGAACACATTTTGAATGGACTCAACAGTGTCGTTCAAGTTCCTAGCTCTCTGTGATCTCTGTGATCAGAACTGGAATGAGTGCATCACAAGTATCATGACATAACTCTCTCTGATGAATTAGTATTGTGGCTTCTTCTTCCTTTTCATTGGYATAATCAGGGAGACCCTGGGCACCAGTGCATAAGAAKTATTGGAAAWAGGAAGTTCATMGGCTCCTGGAAGGGCCAGCAAAGGTGGCAGAGAAATGCAACCTGGCATTACCATTCTCTTWATSAGGTTGCTTYCAGCTTCCTTCCTGCCATTGGTARGATGGCATTWATCAAMWATTTCAAAATTATCAAAATTTCCCACAATATTCAATAGAGTTAATGTCCATATATTGCACAAATATTAACCACAGCAATATTTCTAGTAGATTGACAATAGAGTTAGACTTGAATCCTCTTTATTTAGGTCTCCTTTTTATCCTTTTTAGGATTCCATGAGATTTTTGCATCTAGGGTAAAACTCTATAAGAAGGCACCTATCCAAGTTATGGTTTACAACTGAACTCAGATGAGCAGTGTGTTCCTCTGCCAAGCTATCATTGATGTCCTGTACTTCCACCCATTTATGTATTCCCACAGAATGTAAGGTCAACTTCATTTGTGGCCTGCTGAGAGTATAAAGCAAAGGAACATACCAATGTGTATACTATTATATATCTGTATTCATGGCCCATCTGGTCCACACATGTCTTCACTTCCAGTTGTGCTTCAACAGCCTTTGGAGGTGCACTGTTTTTCTCAAGTTCTATCTTCTCTTCTTCCAAAGACTTCAGTATGAACATGATGCCTTTATGTGAAAAACCTTTACAGACAATGCTGGAGGCATTAGATGTAAAGTATAAGAAGAAAAAGAAGTTTAATCAAAAT
>BDUI01021504.1:0-15169 GCA_002335545.1 Apodemus speciosus
GCATGAGGACCTAATCTCCAAGGACTCTTCTCCCAGGGCTCCCCTTTCCTCTGGTTTCATTGGTTAGACCAATGGAAGTTTCCAATAGGAGACAAGAGAGTGAGGAGAGAAAKAAATCAGGATATTTCTGCTCCCACTTACTTCCTCCTTCCTTCAGTGCAGAGTGTTCCACTTYCCCAAGACATCAGCTTCCGGTGGGTGATCCTCTTCTAGGGATCTGGATTCACCACACCAAGAAAGCATCYCCTCTCTTACTCTCTAGATCTGAGCATGGAAAGAGTTTCCTAGTTTGCTAATCTCTGAATATGTCTGCATTGTTTATTGGTTTTTGTAGCCCCACCCACCATCATTATAGATACTCCCCCTCTACCTCAAGTCTTCTCAGAGCCTACCTGGAAATGCCGTCTGTTTTTCATTGGTAGCCTRCCTAAATCAATGCCCCCAGATATAAAGGTAGCTGAGAAAATAAGCAYGAAGAATTTCAGATTCTAATTAGGGGCCACATACCCTCCCAGCTAGGCCCATGGGGGACTTTTAAACATGGAAGAGGATAAAGAGAATATAGCATGACCCTTCTGTTCAACAGCACTGAAGGTCCTTAAATTTCCATATGGTGATAAAACAAAATAAAATATGTTGACATTGGATACAAACAGCAAAATACTATCATCTTTTACAGTTATCAACACTGTATTTGTAAATAACCCAACAGTATCTGTAATCTATTAAACTAACTAAATTTAGCAAATAGCAATGCAGACAAAGTTGAGACATAAAATACCAATTGTATTTATAGATTCAAACAACTGGAAATGAGATGTTTAAAATGCTGTTCATAGGGAGTATTCAATGTTGTTGCTGGAAAAAAAATAATGTGGAGTTTTCAATGTTGTTGCTGGAAAAAAATTAATGTGGAGTTTCTTCGAAAAATTTGAAAATGGAATTACTATGTGAACCCAGAATCCAATTCCTGTGTATATATGTGYACATGTATGTGTATATGTGCAGGCATCCCACATGCCCATGTACATATATATGTATGTGTATGTATGTGTGGTGTGTGTGTATTTGAAAGAACGCAGCTAGGTAAGGCCATTGGTATTTCTTTCTCTCCCAGCAGTCTGTGTACCACCCTCTGGCACTATGAAAGCTAGGCAGTGTGTGTGTGTGKGGGGGTGTATTTTTRAGAAAGTATACTGTGGTTTATATAGTTCACAGCTAGGCAAGACCATTTTCTCTCCCAGCAGTCTGTGTAGCACCCTCTGGCACTATAAAAGCTAGGCTGCAGGTAGGCTCCAGTTCAGCTCCAGCTTGATATCTCTGTCCCATATGCAAGGCTACCACACCTTCTGATGGGGCCCCAGGAGACATGGCAAGAAACAGTATTGTTTTGAAGGCTTCTGGGGCATCCTTGATCAACAACTCATACAGAAGTATGCCATGTCTGCACTGGCACTTTTATTGAGCATCCCAGGGCTTCTAGGAATAGTAGTATGCAGCCACACAGCTATTTCCTTTCTCTTTTTAAATTATATGTTTTAATTGAGTTGTAAGATGGTTTCTTTCCATATGGATTTTTCATATATCCTTTCTTTTGGCTAACCCTCCATCCTTGTTCACCCATTTCCCTCATTCCCCTCTCCTGACTCTGCTAAAACCTTTTCTATTTGTGTTATTACCCTTCCTAACCCTTATTTTGCTATGCTTGACTATGTATTTTACCTTAAGGCAGCCATCTTTTTCTACTCTCACCCATCTATGAATCCTACAGAATCTCATACCAGCCTGATAACAAGATTAGTCTATTTGTACAATAATTGCCTGGCAGCTATGGGAGTCACTAAACTGATCAGATGAGGTCTTCTTTACAAGGGGAATCAATGCCCAGTACTGTMCCCAAGGCAAAATCAAGTGCCTGGGATCTCAGAGGTCCTAGAGAGAACTTATTACTGTTGTTTAGATAAATTGACATAGGGTCAAAATGTCTTCTAAATATCTATGTTTATACCTATAGAAAAATTCTGCTCCYGGCCTTAATCACTGAAGTCTTTACTTGTATGAACGATGCTCAAAGTGTCATGAGTCTTTGCATTCTTGTTCTCAAAAAAGCAGATAGCTAAATGCTCAGTTCTAAATAAGACATTAATATGTCCCCATCTAAGGTTCAAGGAACATCAAGAGGGAGTATAAAGAATGCAAGATCTGGAAGAGAGGTAGAAGGGCTGCAAAATACCATCTTTTTAAGGATGCAAGCTATTGTAGTGCTGGACTCAACAGCAGCTAYAGTCACCAATATTGGGTMTGCACAAGACTGGCCCTGTCAACAGTCTGTCATAGGTTGGGGATGGGGTCAAAGGGCTCTACTCCCCCGATGAACTGTTGGTTACTAATAGAGTCCAAGAGACAGAGGTTCATTGTCTCTAGTTTCATGCCCTCTGGTGATCTCATCAGTCTCCAATGGATACTTTCAAAGCCATGGTCATTCAGAGAGTCTTGGCAAGATTCCATGGCTTACAAAACTGAACAGAGACATGGATATGGGTAAAGGAATTTTAGGGAATAGTGGGAATTACTAAGAACAAGAGTAGTCAGAATGCATTGTATTCCTGTACAAAATTGCCAAAGAACAAATTTATTTAAAAAGGACAAAAAAGAGAAAAGGATTGAGCATAGGATCTCAAATAGATGCTTACATACTCATATCGCATCATTTACAATAACTAGGAAGAAGAATCAAAATAAATGGTTTTTTTTTCTTGAGACAGGGTTTCTCTGTATAGCCCTGGCTGTCCTGGAACTCACTCTGTAGACCAGGCTGGCCTTGAACTCAGAAATCCGCCGCCTCTGCCTCCCAAGGGCTGGGATTAAAGGCATGCGCCACCACCGCCTGGCTCAAAGTAAATGTTAAGGAGCACTGGTACATATATACATGCATACACACATGTGAAAACATGCACATACACGCATGCATGAACACACATGTGCAGATCCACATGTGCATACACACAAGTATTGGAATATTATTTAGCCTTTAGACACAATGTGGATAAACGTTAATGACTGCGAGCTTACTGAAATTAGTCAGTTACCAAAAGGCACTTCCTCCTTTGTATGTTGGCATACATCATATGTCTGAAGTAGTCAGATCCAAAGAAACAGAAATTAGAAACAGGTCACCAGAAGTGAAAGCATCAGGAAATGGAGAGTAGGGTTCTAATTTTTCAAAATGAAAATGTTTCATATATAAAACATTACCATAGTGAACACTTAAAATAGATGAAATACTAAGGAGTTAACAGCACTGGCTGCTCTTGTAGAATATCTAGATTCAATTCCCAGCACCCATGTGGCAGTTCACAACCGCATGTACCTCCAGTATCAAAGGATCTGGCTTCTTCTTCTGGCTTCCATTGGCACCCAGAATGCACATAGTGCACAGATATACATGCAGGCAAAACACCCATAAAATAAAGTGAAGAAAAGTAAGAGAGATAATACGTTTATGATTGTGTGTTCTTTACCATGATAAAATTTTTATTGATATTTAGAAATGTCAAATAGCTAAGAAAATATATAATAAAATTGTAAGACCTTTACATTGACTACTAAAAAATACTGGTAAAAGAAATTATAGAAAAGATTTTCATTGTTATTATGGGCTATAGAACTAAGACTTATGTATTAGCGATACAAACAGACCAGACAGTGGCATGGGACAGATGATCTAGAAATGAATTCACACCTACATGATCATGAGATTTATACCAAAACTCTGCTGGAGTTCTGTGGGGTAAAGGATGTTTTTCTCATGAAATAAAACTGAAGAAATTAATATCCATGTGGGGGGGGGGGAGTGGCAGCTTTGTCCTCTAGTTCTCACTAAGTAGTTTTATGTGGATCACAAATATGTGAAAGATAAAAGAAAAATCTAAAAGGAAACAAGAAGAATATCATCGTGACCTTGAAGACAGGCAGCAACTTCTTAAGTAGTACATAGAAATACTACTCATAAAGGGACAGAGTGGTCTACTGAGCTACATTGTAATCAAAGCTGGTTTTTCTGTTAAAAGACCTATTTACAATGTAAAAATCAGGAGCTAGGGGGATGCTCTGTAGTTAAGAGTACTTGCTGCTCCTCCAGAGGGCCCAGGTTTGCTTCCTGGAACCCATGTGGTGATTTACAATTGTCTGTAACTCTAGTTCCAAGTCATCTGACTCTCTCTTCTACCTTCCATGGTCACCAAGCACGCATGCAGTATACCTACATGCATGCACGCAAATCATTCATAAAACTAAAATAAAAATAAATATATTTTTAAAGAATGTGGAAGGTGAGTTATGCCATACACCTCAGGATATTAATAATATAGAAGTAGTTGGATAAGAAATCCAACTATTTTGTTTGTTTATTTGTTTAATGTGTGTTGGTGTTTTGCCTGCATCTATGTCTGTGTGAGGATGTCAGATCCCCTGGAACTAGAGTTGCAGAGAGTCGTGAGATGCCATGTGGGTGTTGGGAATTGAACCTGGGCCCTTTGAAAGAGCAGTCAGTACTCTTCACTCCTGAGCCATCTTTCCCAAAACTCAACCATTTTAAAGGATAAAGAGTAAGTAATAGCACTCTACAGAAGAAATTCCAAATGAAAGATCATCTGATCAAGAAGTCATTTTACAGCAAGATAATGTAAGTTTCAACCATAAAGATATGTCAGCATGCATCCATTAAGAATGGTTAATTTGAAAGTCTATTGTGCTCAAGTGTTACAAAGCCTAAGAGCAACCTCCATTCTTATACAGAGTTTATTTGTTCAATTACTTTGGGAAAATAGTCACATGTCTGCTTGAAAGCCCAATCATTTATCTACTTGGTGATTGAAAGACTCCCTATCAGGTATTTACCTGACAGAAATAGACTTGCACAAAAAGATCTGGGCAGACAGGGTCTCAGCAACAAAGGAACACAATTGCAGCAAGGAGAAAAAGTGGAAAGATAACCCGGAGCAAATCACAGATGTGTATGGCAGGTAAAAGTAGTAGAGTAGAGTTCGCACCCCTTTAAATGAAGTTTGTGCAAAACCATTTAGTGATGGTAAAAATCAGAAGAGTAGTTACCTGGAGGTTATGCATGTGGAGTAATATTTACTCAGAAGGTTATGAGGACTCACTGGGGGAGAAGTATTGGACACATTCTACATGTTGATTCAGAGGTCTGTGTGAAACCGTTATTTAGACATGGCTTGGTGCTCAAAAAAGCTGATTTGCTCCAAAACCATCTCATACCAAAAGCTGCATACTCAAGTCCCTTCTAAACTTGGAATAGTATGTGTGTGCATCTGACATTTATTTTTCATATACTGACATGGTATCTAGGTTATTAAAAGGTTTCTAATACACAACAAATGCTAGGTAAATAGCTGTCAAGCTATATTTATGGAGCAATAATAATAAGAAAAATTAAGAGTAGACACGTTAGTGTGTACATTTTTTTCCCAAATATTTTCAGTTCAGAGTTGGCTGAATCTTCAGATTCAGGAAAGGGCACAGGAGAACTTTCTGGGATGATGGATAAATTCTATGCCATGATCTGGACTAAAGATATAGATACAGATAGATATAGATGAGATAGATAGACAGATAGACAGACAGATAGATATAGACAGACAGACAGACAGACAGAGATAGAGATATATGCTAATACCTACTCATTTTATTGTCTAGGATGTATGCCTTGATTTTATAAAGCATGTGTGTGTGTGTGTGTGTGTGTGTGTGAGAGAGAGAGAGAGAGAGAGAGAGAGAGAGAGAGAGAGAGAGAGAGAGAACAAATGATGACAATCTACTGGTTCATGTAGACGGACTAGAAGNGAGAGAGAGAGAGAGAGAGAGAGAGAGAGAGAGAGAGAGAGAGAGAGAGAACAAATGATGACAATCTACTGGTTCATGTAGACGGACTAGAAGGCGTAAAGGCTCAAGTGGGGAAATTGTAGGGAAGCATAAACTCTATGAAATCCCTCTGGGTGACACCTAGTCTGTTCCATTATGTCCTGTGTAGATCCCTGAATGTTGGGGAGCACTTCCAGGTATGACAAGACCCTGTAGATGATTTTGCACATATTTGCTCAAAGTCAAGYACAGAMCTTTCTGTGGGCTGTCAGTTGCTTAAGAGAAAGCTCCAYCCTCCATTTCAATGCATGTTTGCATAGAGGCCCAAGTTAAACAAGGTCAGAAGGCTTGGCTAGTAATTCACTTGTTTGGATAGAGACTKGCTGGTCCCAGGAGTTCCAGGCCAGGGTTATTTAGAGAGTATCCATGGACTGGAGCTTATCTACAAACAAGTGATGGCCCATAATGACATAGTGTTAAAATGGAGAATCAGCATTGTGATTGAAGGAGTAATTTTAAGCCTATTGAGTGTACTATTATAAAACTGGAGCATGTACATTGTGTATTTATTTCTTCCCATTTCATTCCTAATTTGTTTTCATTGTATGTTACAAAAACATTGCACTGTGGTGAATTAGAAATTTAGAAAAGGAGAAACTGGTCCTTCATTACTAACGCCTGTAGGCGCATCATCTCAGACTCACACAGGGATGCATCCTAGCACATATGGAAGAACTTGAGCTAGGTCTCTGATARGTCAGAGGCTGCTGCCTCTTAATTGTAGTTTCCATAGTTACCAGCCACCACTGATGAGAATATGAGTATATCTTAGAGGGAAAATCCAGGCACAGACAGAAGTCAGGAAGGCGGGGCAGGAGGGAAGGATGGTGCTAGACCCCAGGTGGGCTCCAGGCTTGAGAGAGAAGCTAGGACTCTGCACACATGAAAAAGTTACAGGCAGTGGTGGCGCACACCTTTAATCCTACATGGGATGCAGAGGCGGGCAGATTTCTGAGTTCGAGGCCAGCCTGGTCTACAGAGTGAGTTCCAGTACAGCCAGGGCTATACGAAGAAACCCTGTCTCGAAAAAAACAATAAATAAATAAATAAATAAATAAATAAATAAATAAAATTAAAAAAATAAAATAAAAACGTTAGTTTAGTTGTTTCTATCTCAAGGACAGAATTAATTAGAATTAATAACGGGATATTGCTACCACAACTTCCCATGAAAAATATGGAATGCAGGTGACCATAAAGGAAAGATGGCAGGAAGATTTCTGGCCCTTCATAATCAAACACAAGACTGGAACTCTCCGAGGCAAGCCTCTATCTCTGTTGTTTGTCGGGATCTCTGCTGTAGTCGGTCTATCATGCTTTGGACTTTCACGTTGCCTCGAGTGATCATTCATTCACTCACTCACTACTGTGTTCATATTTTATTCAATAAATAGCCATGCTTGGAGCCATGCCACAGAGCTCAGCTAGGCCCAGCCCTGCCTTCAGGAAGCTTTTATTCTTTGACTATGAGCATGATTCTGTAGTGTTCGCGGATATTATATTCAATCCATTGGCTGAAGGGTGGTATGTTGGGCCAGGAAGGGTCGTGCCAAGGGTGAACATGTTGACGCACAGTCTTCAGCATGTGGGATGTGAAGAGCAGACACAGGGCAGCAGGTGGGACACACRTCTTGTCATGCAGCTCACACCAGTGGAGGCCTAACTCATGCTTGTCAACGGAAGGACCCAGAGCCACCGAGATCAAAGCCTTGTTAGTCCTTCTCAGTTCATATCTGCACGTCCTCTTTATGACCACTCAGTTTCAGGCAGAACTTGAAATTGCATACATCACCACAAGACAAGCATYRCTCTCCTTTCACAGAACAAATGGGATCGCTCCTGGGGCTCAGCACTAGAGGACACTGTTGCAGCCTGTTAGTTCTGAGGGAGGGACTGGAAGCCAAGAGAAGGCCTGATGCTGTTTTACTTAAATATTTGGGTTATGTGAACTAAGAGGCAATCCTGACTCAGAATTATAGACTTGTAAATCATTCTAAAGAGAGAAGGGCTGGGAACTGGGGAGGCTTGGGATGCAAGTTTACAATCTCTCCAGAAGCCCTTGATGGAATTATAGTCCCATAACTCTCTGGAGCCTGGTCTTTCCTGCAGCTTGGCCTCAGCTTTTGCTCAAAGACCCCCGGGAAGGCCCATCTGGGTGCCAGCGGCTCGAGGCCTCTGTGAGGAAATGGTGAGAAGATTGGCATAGTCCCTGGCAGCTGGACTTCAGTGTCAGCGATTCTATGGGGCTGTGTCAGAGTGAGCTGCCAAGAAGTTGAGACCAGGAGGCACGCAGAGCTGCAGGACCAAACCGCAGATGGAAGGCATTCTGTGGATTTCYGTGGCATTCCGTGCAGTCAACCACATTTGATCGGGTGCTATGGAATCACGTAACAAGACAAAGTGAAYCTCTTGTGGATGCAAGAGTGCAGAAGGAAGCCACTTTTCCTTTTCTTTGTATTGAACACATGTCCAAGCTGCTGTATTAGAAAATGGTGCTCACYGGCCTCTCACCAGGGGGAAAATGCCTGAGCCTCAGGGAAATGCGCAGCCCAAGGGAAATTTGCTGATGTAGCTATCACTCTAGCCCTCTTCTATCTAGGGATGATGTGCATGGTAGGACACCATTTTGGTAGATGACTATCAATATGTCCAAGACCTTCCCCCAACCCAGCAGTGGCCACTGTCATGACCAAGATGAAAAAGTGGCTCCAACTGGACAGTTTTGAGTGGCACATCAGTGGACTCAGCATCCTTGTAGGATCTGCTTTGCAGGCCTGGAGCCCCAGCCTTTGCTCAGGCAGAAGAATCATAAGCTCAAGGTTTTCCTCTCATACAGACATTTGAGGCCATCCTTGGCAACTTAGTGGAGCCTTCCTGAAATAGTAATTTAAAAGATAGGAGACACAACTAACTAAAGGTAAGGTGTTTGTCAAGAATGAAAACCCCAGGATTCATTYGCCAGTAAYGAATTTTTAAAACAGAAAGAAAGGAAAAGGAAAGAAAGAAAAAGTCACCTTTCATAAGSTATATATACTATACATGTGTATGTGTATGTTATACACTTAATTTTCACAAAGCATGACCATTTCACAGAGTGAGTAGGAGTCATGGAGAAAATATCATTCAGTTTCTGGTCATATATACAAAACTGCCAACCAGAGGCCTGATTTTTTTCTTTCTGTAACTATGATGCATTCCACAAGGAAACCTATCCTTTGCNGATTAACTGAGTAGAGGTTAGGAAGTGGCCCAGCTACTGAACTATTTAAGATATATCAAAAGGTAAAGACTCAGTGTGTGTCTTTCATTTGGGACTCTAGAAGAACACTGGAGCAGGTAGTGAACCTGCCACCATGATTTATTAATTAAAAAATATTACTACAGATGGCATCCACATATCTGAGTGAGGTAAAAGACAAACATTGCATGCTTTCTCTTATATTTAGATGGTAACATTTATGCTTTTGATGTGTGTGTGTGTGTGTGTGTGTGTGTGTGTGTGTGTGTGTGTGTAGTAAGGTACTTGGGGTCTTCCAAAGAAGGAGATAAAGAGTATGATGCTATAAAGGAAAAAAGGGCAAATTAGAACAGAAAGGCTAAAGGAGTTGTGAATGGGTGGGCAGGATAGAAGAGAGACTCTATTGAATTGACATGATTTTAGACTAGCATTTAAGTCAGGCTCCTATAGTGTAAAAAATACCCAGAAGGGGACAGAATGAAAGAATGGCAGGTCATRGGTTCTGTCTGGGCCATTTCAAAGCAAACATGGCAAGATTGTGTTAATCTAAAGTTCCTAGGAAAAACTTCACCAAAATACAAATTCACTGGTATGTGCGTGTGTGTGTGTGTGTGGGGGGGTGTCTATGTATGTGTTTATCCCTGGAAGGTTTTTTGTCATTGTTTAGTCTGAGCAATAGTTTTCAGAAGGTATGGATGGTAGGAGACACAGAGGCACAATAGAAAACAGCTACTCTTGTCCTAGGAATGGGCAGTTATCCTCCAGTAGTATGCTGCATGTATTTTTCCTCTGCAAGAAAGCGTACTGAGGATGGAGACTGCTTGTTCAGTTAGGACCCTTTCAGCATCCAGTTATGGCTAATAGAGAGGCGATTACTACAATAACAAATGGGATCCTGTCAGACCAAGGGAGCTGAMTTGAGTGGTTGGCTCTACAGGCAATAATGTATCCTTGATTTCCCTTGGCATTGGATCCATCTAAGCCAAACAGATGGAGAGATATGTAGTAGGTCTACAGCAGTACTTCAGGATGAGATAGTTAAGTGGCTCATGGATACTGAACGTAGATTGTAGAAAGCTAGAAATACAAGCTGATGTATTCAATATTGTACTTTCAATGAACAATTGATATATCTTCATGCATATTAGACTTTGCTAACTTTTTTTTGAGATAACGTTTTACTATTTGGCCAACATTAGGTTTGAACCCTATGTGACCCAAACTGCTTTGAACTTGTTATAAACCTTCTGACTTAGTCTCTCAAGTATTAGAAATATAAACATGTATCAGCACACCTGGACTTTTAAAGAATATCCCCTGAGTATCTGAATCCCAAGACCATGTGATTGAAATCTTTGGTCATGGACTTCCTATAGTCCTGTCCATTTTCTGAATGAGAAGGTTTATCATATAATGTTAACACTTGAGTTAACATTTGGAAAAAATAGTACAAACAACAGTTAAAGAATCTTGAGTGAAGGCCTCTTGTGTGGGAAAAAAGGAACTCCTGGGAATCTCATAGTGGTTGAGTAAAAATTCAAGTGCCAGGGATATTCCAGAACCAGGTGGTAAGCCCCTATTGTTGAAGATGCTGCAGAGTTAGCTAAAGGATATGAAGAAATAAGCTGAGGCTAAGCAGAAAGCTCTCTGGTGGCTGGCATTTGTACRGCTAGGAAAGTTGCTTRGGGAGAATTGTGGTCAGTGGTCTTATGATCAGCATGCTAAGCAAAAACTTTGGAGAAGTTTTAGCTAGAAAACTTAGGTGAAATAGTGACACAAATGTCATAGYGACAACAATTTTGTGATTATACTTAAGGCATGATCCACAGAAGAGAACTCAGAGCTGGTACTGTAAACCTTGCTGAGAACCCATGGCTAGAGAGGTCATACATTCTAGGGGAGAACTTACTCCTATTACTTTGCTAAATAGACAGAGCACAAACTGCCCTTTAAACATTAATCCTTATATTCATATTACTGAAGTTCTTATTCCCCATTAAAGAAGCTTCTTATTTTGCAGAGGGTGTTGGTTAATGCAGAGAACCACAACCAATCAGAGAACAGAGAATAACTGTATCGTGCTCAGCATCAAATGGGGCATCTGTATCATTCCCTCTTCCAAATGCTCAGGAAACATGGTGAGAAGGTGGAGGTGGGGGTGGGGGTGGGCAGGAAGGCAGTAATGGCCAGAGACTGGGGAGAAGTGCTGTCAAAGAGCATCGTTTTAGGGCTATTGCACTCATGAACTCATAGCAGCTGTGGCCACCTGCACAAAATCAAGCCAGTTAACATTCGAGAATGGATGGGAGGGGCTCATGAGACCCAATGAGCTATTGGCAATTGATGGTTGTTGGGGAAAGGAGTCAGTTTTCTTCAGGGGTGTGGTCCATGCTCCAGTTGATGGCCCTGTGGACTGAGTGGGCTGTAAAACAAAAGAAGATGTCAAGTTAGGAAGTGTGTGTGTGTGTGTGTGTGTGTGTGTGTGTGTGTGTGTGTGTGTGTGTGTGTGTGAAGGGAGTGTGGGTAATGGTGAGGTCAAAATACATTGCATAAATGTATGAAATTCTCAAAGAAAGATAAACAGTTTTTTCTTTAAAAAAATCTTGATTTATAATGGAAATGAAAAAAGTCGATGACTATTAGTAGATATGGAAATAGTAGAAAAATACACACAACTTGCTCAACCTCAAGCCAGATACAATTCCAACATGGAGAGGGGAGGTTGAGCATGGAGTTCCACCCTTATCTAAGGAATTGATTGCTGCTGGGTAAAGACAGTATTCTTTAATGGAATCCTGCCTTGTAGTTCAACCACATGTCAGTGGGTGGTTAGATATTTCAGATATCTAAGACATGTGGCAGCACAAACTGTACTTGCTGGGTTACGAAAGGATGGCACAAAGTTGGGAGTGTTGGAAAGGAGTGGATCTGAGAGGATTTGCGGGAGGGAGACAAATGTGACCAAAATCTGTAACTTTAATTTTTTCAAACCTTATTTATAATGATGGCTCTTAAATTCTTTAACCTCCCTCATAGCCTACCACCCTCTAGAGGTCGTGGAGAAGAAAGGATACAGGTTGTGGGGATGTGGACCTGCTTAGAAAGGTTCTTTGGAGTGACTCCAGTCAGTGTTGTCTGGAAATTGGCCTTTCAGTTMATAGGTCAGCAGCAGCAGCTCAATCCACTCACAAACACCTCATGGATACACCAGCAGTCCAGTTCGGTAGAGTCATGATAACAAACATGAATCAGCAGTGGTGGCACTACCTAGCAGACACAGCCAGGCCTCAGCCTCAGCACRAATCAGCAGGWGGRACCAGAAGGAACTCCAGAAGTTCTCAGCTATGTCTCTCTCTCTCAGAGAACTGAAGATCAGCAAAGACATGATACCAACAAGCATTGCACAGCCAGCTCTGCCAGCAAGCCTCCGTCTCCATCACTGTCAGTGGAGTCCTTTTATACTCAATCCAAACAGCACATGTACTCCACAGGTTTTGCCTCAGGTTGTGTCTTGCCTTAGCACATGCTTCTTTCTCAGCTGACATCATTCTGCCAATCAGCCTGAGTCCATGGAAGTGGCAAGAAATTGCAGCACATCACCACAAGGTTTTTGGTGCCTTTCACTCTATGGAATCCTGACAAATGAAGCTCAACTATGCAATGTAAGGCAGACCAATACATGTGTGTCATTAGCAAAAACTCCTTTTATCATGTGCCCTTTCACATGCTTGCTTTAGCAGAACATCCTTTCTCCTGCTTCAGCAAAATGTGCCTTCATGATTCTGCCTTTGTCTTTCACCTGTGCCCACTTCAGGAAAACACTCCTTCACATGTTTGCTCCAGCAAAACACCATCCAAAACAACTAACTTTCCAAAGAACCCTTAAGTTTCCACTTCAAATTTCGACTATACAAAGTTCTTAAAGAACTAATAAAATGTCAAGGAGAACAAAGGAACAATGGGACAATTTAAAAAGTGGAAGCAAATAGGAGATTCTTACCAGAAAATTATCATTTGAAATGATTCTAACATGACTTTAATAGAATCAATTAAGGGCTTTTAAGGATTATATCTTTCTAATAGGTGTCCTTTGCWCCATTCAGCATATCCCACTGACCCATCTTTCTGTCCCAGCTGTCCTCACACCAACCAGGTGGCACTCATATGTTGCATGGCAACATCTGCTTTAAGGAAGCTGTATCTCCATTCTGTCCTGTGGCTCCTCTGCTCCAACTGATGAAGTCCCTGGGGAAGCCACTTAGCCATTCCAACATGATCATTTAGAAATAGGAAGGAATAAATGGCCACTGGGCAGTCTTTAGGCAATTAGGAATGAGAGCTACCCCACGGTTCCTGCAGATCCAGAGGACTGGAGTCCCTGCTGCCTCTCCTGGAGGAGGGGCAGTTTGAATTGGCTTGTCTTTGCTTTCTTATGCCCCACTCCCATTCCTYAGGACCACTGGCTTGCAAACCCTTATATCAGGTCCTTGTTTGGGAACTCTTCTACTTGTAATCTTTAGCTATTATTTCTGAAGTTCACTGGGAAGCTGACATATACTTATGTTGCAAGATTGTACTGTTGAAATATTCTACACCTGCTTAATTTTATCTGTATATTTACAGCATCCTTTTAGAGTAACTACTATATGCTGAGTGGTATCCTGTGAACTAGTGCAACCATGCAAGGTTCTTCTTCAGGAGTATGTTTTCCAGAAYAGAAGAAGCTACCACTTGCCTTGATCTTATAACGTATCCGAACCCATGTTAAGTACCCAAATCATTACCTCACTTGCAACAATCCTATGAGAAAGAAKCCAGTATTCTTATCTTGAAAGATGAAGAGTCTGAGGGTCACAGACTGTTAGAAATTGGTTCTAGAAAGATCTGGCGAGTACAGGGTATATTTGAGCCAGGTCATGGGTGTATTCTTTACTTGGTATAGAAAGTAGGTATGAGGAGAATCAGGAATTGATCCTGAAGGTAGAAGTCCTAGCTGTTTGCATAGATGGGCTGCTAATGTAGCTTTGTAGTAGCACTGGTGACATCTTAAGTTTGTGTTATTCATGGAAATGTAAGGAACAGAAGACAAAGTGAAGTAAAGAAAGGARCAAAGAGTACAGTGTAGAGATAAGGGCYGCTGCTGCTCCAGTGTATCTGAAGTTATTTGGTTTGAGGAAACAGGGTATGTCCTATGATGGAATATATATTCACAGTGCAGGGGCTGGCACACCTCCTTAGTAACCTAGTGGAGTTTGGGGAGGTGTAATGGGAGTGCTTAGAGAACAGCCCAAGTCATGGCTCCTATGTGGAATGGGTAGGAAGATATTTATGAGCATGCCTGCATAAGATGTATTCTGCCTCCCTGGTGTCTTAGAAGGACTATCAGGCCTTTCCTAAAATGGGGCAATGTCCTTTTCGGTGTCACACTTTCATCAAGARCCTGGAAAGGCAGCGACCATGTTGAGCAGGATTTAGGTTGCAAGCACAGTCCCTGTTTCTTTTGTATGTGCTTGAGATTCAGTTCCAGGACACTAATTACCTTCAAAAAGTCCCAGAGGCAGGAGAGTCACATCATCACATTAGCCCATTTGTCCTTATATTGCYAGGCAGAGGCCTTTTCTAAGGTCTTTCATGGAGGTCTGGATCCCTATGGAGCCTAAGCCTGACCCAAAGAAGTCAAATTGGGCCTTGGTCTTTGGACTGACTGCGCACTGTGATCTGTGGCAATGAGAGCAGGAACGTGCTTCATAGGTCTGGAGTGGGAGAAGTAGGCACGTTGATGGAGCTCGTAGTTGACACTCTTTTGGATCTTGGGCTTGACCTCTTTAGGTTTTATGAATGGGGCCTTAATACACTTGGTACACACGCTCTTGGCATTGCTTGCCTGTACCTTCTTACACTTATTTTTGTGCTATCTGTCAAAGGACACGCTCCCCCAAACTTGAGGTCTTTCCCCTTAAGAGACACCTGGGCATTCTTGGTGTTATC
>BDUI01021513.1:7456-20999 GCA_002335545.1 Apodemus speciosus
CTGCATTCTTGCCCATTGACCCGCAGAAGGAGCCCTCACTGGGGAGGGTGACCAATGCTACCCACCAGCCCAGCACTGTCATATTTGAGGATAATGGCCTTTGTACTTCATGTSCCCTCAACCATGTAAAACCAAATAACCCCAAACAAGAGGATTCTYGTCACATTGTTATTGATGACACAAAGTTGTCAGCAGCAGAACACAGCAGAGCAGATGTTGAAAATACCCTTTGTAAACACATAGTTAGCCGCGTACCTGGGTTTGCCAGGGCTGGCCTTGGTAGCCACTTAGGCTCTTGAATATTGGCAGCTGCTGTCCTGGACTGCTCAGCCCAAGATAGTCGGGTTCATATTCTTCCCAACTTCTGAACAAGTGTGAAGTCAGATTCTCTTAGGACTCATTATGGAAGCCTGATGTGCTCATCATGACAGACAAGAAATGCGCATGGGAGGGCGCTAAGTGCAAGGAGTGGGAAGGAGTGTAACTTGGCGAGTCAAGGGTCAGCAAAGCAATTTCTGCACAGAGGACCAAATCCTGAGGTTCAGGGCATTCAGCCTAGAGCTCTGTACYCGGGCTCTTTCTACAAGATCTTCAYCTTTTCTAGGTGCCTTGGTTGTAAGGCATGCAGGGCTGGGGAGATGAAGACATATAAGCTATGACYCTTTATAGATTCAATGGTACATTTCCGAAGAAAGTTCAACTCCAAAATGGAAAAACAACAGAAAACACAGTATTTCTGCTGCAGTGTTTTCCAGCACTGAGGCCCCTAATGTAATGATTTTGCCATTACAGGTATAGAAAACGATGAAGAAATCAAGCAGTTAGATGAAGAGATCAAGGAGCTTAATGAGTCCAATTCCCAGATGGAGGCTGACATGATCAAACTCAGAACTCAGGTAACAGTTTGTGAAGCCGCAATTCCAGCTCCAGTGCGGACCCCTGCTTCTTGTTCCTCTGTGGTGGCTGCTCCTGCTGTTCTGGAGGAGTGTCCCTATGTGCCTAAGCTGGTGCAGAACTCCTGAGAGCTGCCTGGGTCTGCTTTCAGAGCATGGGGCTCACAGGCCTGGGGCAGCAGGCCTGGCTCCAGTTCTGCCTCCAGTGTGAAGCTTCTCATTCCAGTTCTCACACAGAGTCGCAAACCTCATACCAATGTCAAACTGAAGCTCTGATCCTATGACGGTGCCTCAATTGTAGTATTAGCAATTCAGCCTCAATTCTGAGTCTGTCGTGGAGCCTCTATTTTAGCTTTAATAAGAAGCCTCTTCTCTGTTCCAGTTGTAATGAGYACTGTTGCTTAGAGAGAGACTGGAATCAGCTCCTGGGCRAAGTGCAGTTTCCTTGTTTTCCATCTCTCCCYTGTTCCCCCAGTGGGTGACTTTGCCTTTTGCAGAGTCATTGCATGGCAATATTGTTATAGCACAGAGGCTGTGGGTTGTCCACGTACCTATGTGTGCTCCTGTGTCCAACCAGACCATTTGTGACTAGTCATTCCCATAGGATCAACTGTTCTATGAAAGATGGAAGATGTGAGTTTTCTCTCAAGGTGCTTAGGCCCTTGTGTTATTCCATCATTTTGCATCCATCTACAGCGGGAGCGGCAGCCCTAAGATTTCTGAGAAGCATTGCCTATTGCTTGTGGCTCCAAGCATGTGGGCCGATTGGAAGCTGAACCTGAATTTCCCTGTGAGTTCTCAGGGTTTTGTGGCSAGCTGGGAAGGAGAGGGAAAGGCTTCTTGGAGCACTCAGATGAATGTCAACTAACAGAGGAGCCCTGCGTGACAATCACTATGGCACTCRTTGTACCGAGTGTCACCATGGATACACATGACACACATGACATGCCATGTCCATTCAGCTCCTGGGTGAAGCACTTCAGGCTACACATTAACAGAGGACTTGAAGCAAACCAGAGACAGGTTAAGACTGAAGTCATTTCTGTCAGGATCACACAGGAACCAGGAATAGAGAAGGTCACAGCCGGTGCCCAATGGCTATGGTTTTACCCAGGTGACTGGAGTCTGCTCAGGAAGAGCCCAAATTTAACTTTGGCAAAGAACTGGACAGTGAAGCCTATAAATTAAAGGGAGAGGTACATGTGAGCATTTCTGTGTCTCCGATACTTGCTAATTAAAACTTCCTTCCCTTGCCATCATGAGGGCCGCCATCCTCATTAGTCTGTTTCTGTTGCTGACGCATGCAGTGCTGTAGAAGAGCATGGTGTGAAGAAAGTAGGTCCATTGTCACTCATGGACCACCAGGCTCCTAACCTCCAACTATGGGTCCACCTTGATGCCGCTGACCTTTTCTAATTCTGACCCACCTACACAGTTTCCATTGCTAATATCAATATTTAGATTAAGTTTTCACCCTTATCACTCTTCACATCACAGTAGGTATTAAATATCAACATGTAAAGTCCAAGGACACTCAAATCCCATCCAAACCATAGTACCTTCTCTAATCAGAGACCACTGGTGTTAAATATCCAATGTGTTCAGTTCACTGTCCACTGTAAGAATTCAATTTGAGGAACAAATTGTCGTGTTACCATATAACTGAGCAGGTGAGCCCACCATTTGGTAATAATCTTGAGCAGTGTTTGTTCTACTCAAGTTGGTACAACCAAGATGACTTTTATGAGCCTGACTATCTTAACTGTTCCTGTGTTTTGCAGCTCTATACAGAAAGGACTCTTAGTAGGACTTTGGACCTGTACAAACTTGGGCCAAAGGTCTTGACTGCTCAGATAACTCTCTGGGCCAGCAAAATGACCAAAAACAATATACATTTCACTCCAATTCAGTTGTACTCAGTGCAGCATAGGTATTGGTGCTCAAGATATGGAGAAAGGGGGAGATCATGAGTGATCAGAAGGAAACATTCTAGTACAGAAAGTATAGGAGCAGAAGGAAGGGGTTCAGATTACACCCTGTAAAGACCCTCTCCCCTGTGGTCACCAGTTGGGCTGAGCAGCTTTGCTGAGGAAGGAGAAGGGAAAGAGAGGCTAGAACATGAAAGAGAATCATAGTCTCAGAGCAGACTGCTAATGAGAAATTACCTGGCATCTGGCCCTGTCCTTTCTAGCTTTGCCTTGACTAACTTGGCAGGTGTCAGCCCTGCAGCTGGTCTTCGGCTGCTGTGTTTCTGTGCTGCTCATCAGATTGTGGTTTATGCTCTCTGTGGTCTAAAACTCTCTGTGTAACTCAGGCTCAGTCTAGACCCTAAACACCTCTCTTGCTCCCACTTCAGTCTCATGTGGTGGTAGACGCAGAGGACCACATGGCTACGGAGCTGTCCCCAAGTCTTGCTCCCTCAGTGGCCTCATACTGGGTACCTGTCCTGTGTGTCTTCTGCATGTGTCTGTCATGTAAGCCACACTGGTTTTGAATCTCAGTAGCCAGGAATCATAGAACAAACGCGCTGGCGTCTGGACCCCACAGCCTTTGTCATAACAGTTCTTTTCCAGGTGAAAGTGGCTTAAGACTCGTAGCTGCTACATATAGCTCTGTGCAGAACTGCGCATGAGTTAAACAATGTGAATGCATCACAGGATGATGTCATCCTTTTGGGTTTACAGTAGCCATTGAAAGAAGGAAAACAGAGAAAGAGGCTTACACATCTCTCAAAACTGGGCCTTGAACTGTCTTTGATCTTCAGTAACTACTGATAGAGGCCATCCTACAAAACGTTTAGGCCTGGAAGCAGATGGAGTCAGGCAGGCAGAGAGACAAGAGACTTACGTGTTCAGGAGGAGTAAATATGTGGTGTGTGCTTCTCCTTTGAAGACCTTCATCTTGGCTTATCCTCATAACCTTCAGTCATGACCACAGGAGATCTGAGGGCCCCTAGAGTTCAGAGCTGTGATACCTGGGCAAAGTGCCAGTGCTCCCCGAGGAACAAGGCAGGCACATTCTGACCCAGCCCTCTGCCTGCAGCCTGGCTCTGAACGTGGTACAGCCTCTCCCCAGAACACTGTTGAGGACCAGAGCTTTTAGGAGCCTGGGGTGGAGGTAGAGATCCCCTCTGGATTCTCTCACTGTAGCACTATGCCTGGGAGAATGGCCACACTTTGCTTAATGGCTTTGACACCTTCGGTGGAATTAAGTACTTAGAAAAACAGAAATCTTGCTGCCACTGTATGTAGAGGCTCTTGCTGACATAAAGAACTATAAAAATAAGGAAAACAACTAGGGAAGGCAGGGCTCCCCTGGTTTGAGTGGACTTTCAGGTTCACAGTACCTCAGGCCTGCAGATCTGAGTTCACAGGAGAAAATGAATTCAAGTACCACTTGGAAGTTGGAAAGTCAGTTGAGAGGAAGGAAGCCAGGCTGTGAGAGCTAGAAGGTCCCACAATTCTATGTCTGTATATTCAGACACCCTCTAAATGTCCCACTCACTCTTCTGACTGTTCTCAGTACCCTTCTAAGTGGCCCAGGACCATCTGAATGGCCTGGGACTGGATGGGTTACTCCACACCTGGAGACTGAAATTTCTAGACCATACTTGTCACTTGAGCTCCCTTTCTGATTGGGACTTGCACTAGACATTTTACAAGCCCCTTAGTTTCCTCAACTGCTTAGTGGCATTGACGTAAGGGATTTTTTGTCTTGAAAACAGTGTAGCTCAAGTCTCTATAGGTTCTTCTTGGAGGGTGGATGCTCTCTACACAGCTCCTGGAAATGATGGGGCGACTTTGGCTAGAAAGGTCCTTTAGCCCTACCTTTAGACACATGAGTGGGAAATGCAGGTTAGAGRGGAAATGTACCTGAAATAGCCCATGAATGCTAGAAGCCACTATCCACTTAAGAGGAGAGATGGGGAGCTGGCATGGGCTTCTGACACCTCACAGCTTACCCCCAGCTTACCCCCCCCCCCAGTGATACAGTTCCGCCAACAAGACCACACCTCCTAATCTTTCTCAAGCAGTCCCACTCCCTGGTTACTTCAGATATGTGAGCCTATGAGAGCCATTCTTATCCAAACCACCACAGGTGAAAACATTAATTTGACAGAAAAAATGCTAGAATGTTGACTGAGATGTACAGGGGAAGAAACCATATGGCATCAAGAGATCCCCCCCACCCCCGCAAGACAAAAAGAAACATGTTCATTCTGTGGAGAAGTGCCACTAGCACTGCTGACCTGCTCGGTATCTCTTCTTAGGCCCTGACTGTAAATGAGACGTGAGAGCCTGGAACTTAAGCCAAGTGCAGTTAAAGGATATCAAGAAAAGAAGTCAAGTAGAGAGCAAAGGAAAGGGCTAGAAACACTCCGGAGAAAGGAACTCGGTATAGGGGGCCCATAGCAAGTCTCCAGCTCTCCCAGACTTCTTACAACAGTGTTCTTACCCTGTGGGTCAAACAAGACTCTGTTGGAAATCAATTGACACTTTCACAAGGTTGCCTGAGACCATCAGAAAGCACACATGTTTACATGATGATTCATAACAGTAGCAAGATTACCATTATAAAGTAGCCACAGGAATAATTTTATTGGGATCACCACAATGAGGAACKGTATTATAGGTCACAGCTCTAGGGAAGTTGAGAACCACCGAACCAAGAGACCAGTCAGACCTCTACCTGCATACATTTACTAGTTAACCTACAGGGACACAGAGCACCTGTCAGAGCAGACAATAACACCACAAAGAAATTAGCATAATTCTAAAGAACTAAAATTATCCCCCTCAGGACACAGGGACAGATGGGGCAGATGAGAGTATCCAAACCTGAGAGCATTCAATGAAGGGAGAGCAAGCAGACAGACCGGATACCTCCATGGTTGCTAGCACCATGTGTTCAAATGTGAAAAATCAAAGACACCAATTCAGGTCCCCAAGGGTGCAGCCTCCGCTAGAGCAGAAAGCTTCTGTCCCTGTCCCTGTCCCTGTCCCCTCAGCCAGTGTGCACGCCCCTAAAAGCCAGCCTCATGTTACATGTCACCCAAATGTGTGATTTCAGATCACCACAATGGAGAGCAACCTGAAGACGATCGAGGAGGAGAACAAAGTCATTGAGCAGCAGAATGAGTCGCTCCTGCACGAGTTGGCCAACCTGAGCCAGTCCTTGATCCACAGCCTCGCCAACATCCAGCTGCCTCACATGGTAAGTGACTAGGCCTAGGTGAGCGCCTCGGAGCCTCCGCAGTCCACCTCACTGAGTAGATGTCTGTGTCATTGTCTGTGGTCCTTCAGCTTTTGGTTGTTTTTGGTCACCACCCTGACACCATACCGTTAACCACTAGAAACATTGGTGGGGCAGATCGCATAACGTTAAGTGTGCTCTGAGTAGGCCTGTTAAGTATTATAGAAACAGTGGCTCTATGCTGTGATACTGTTTTATGCTTTTGTGAATATACTATTCAGAAAATAAAAGTTGTATATGAACTACTATTTAATATCTCGTAGGATCCAATCAATGAACAAAATTTTGATGCTTACGTGACTACTTTGACGGAAATGTATACAAATCAAGATCGTTATCAGAGTCCAGAAAATAAAGCCCTACTGGAAAATATAAAGCAGGCTGTGAGAGGAATTCAGGTCTGAACAGCTGCTCTAGTGGTGACTCATGCTTAAAAAGGATGCCTCTTGTTTCTTGCTGCTGTAACTTACCAGAAAGTGTTATATATTTATTTCTGTCGGAACAGTGTTATGCTACAAGACTTCATAATGGTTTTGTGTGCTCTCGAGAGAGTACCTGCAGACTAGTTTTGGATACATTCACATTTTGTACGTTTTCATATAAGCTGACATAGTGTGATTTGCCATGTAATGTTTATAGCTGCTGCTGTCTGCACATTTGGGGGTCTCTATATTTCTGAAGAGGTAAGCTGATGAAAATAAATAGAGTGTAAATTCTTTTTAATGCTTTAGTGATTAAATGTTTTAGTATTTTGAACTGAAATGGACAAAAAAAGAAAAAGGAAAAAAAAAGCAGGTTTGATCACTTTGTGGCCTCCTGGCCACTTTTAGACATTATCATTTTGCCTCAGGTTGGAGGACTTTGTGGAACTTAAGAAATACATTTTGTGTGCATATTGTTTCATAGCAAGAATTGGTTGCAAAAAAATGCTTTATTTTTGAACAATGCTTGGAAATATTATGTGACTTTTTTGTTTGTTTGTTTTAGGAGGATGGTGTATGGTGGGGGCAATAAATGAGGTTTTTTGCATTCCAAGGAAATGGCATATGGATTAACTATAAGAAATGAAATAAGTAATTTATTGTAAGACAACATCAAGCCATGGAAACTTGGCAGAAGATTCAAAGCAGCTTAAACAGCACTTTTAATTAACTCCTAAACATTACATGGTGGGACTGTGGAGACTCCGTTAAGACAGGAGCTTGTCAGAGGTGGACAACACGAAGATTTCCTTTGCGTTTTCAGTAACCTTTGGAGCACACTTCTCTTATTTCTCCTAGAGCCCTGTGCCCCTCTGAACTGTTACCACAATCTAGCTTACCTAGCAGACCTTGATTGTTTTTTTTTTTTCAATTTGAGCAAACAGGTAATTTAAGCATTTATCTCCCCCTTTCACTTTCAAAAAGCATCATCATTGGTTATTGTTTCACATCTGAGGATGAAGGCTAACGGCTGTGCTTACCCTGGTTACTCGATGGGATTCTCTGCTGGGCGGGCGGGAAAGCAGCTCCTCCCTTCCCTTCCCCTCCCTGCCCCAACTCTGACTCTGAATGAGCCTTGGTCCTATCCAGAACACACTGGACACCAAGGCCAAGGACGTTCACGTTCCGCCCTCGCTGGGTCCAGCTGACTCTAGCGTCTGCACAGCCTTGTGTGACTCGTGGTGACCTAACCTGAGAAAGAGTGCAATCAGATGTTAAAGTAACTAAATAGACTGCGGCACTTTTTGCTTTAAACTAGATCATCTTAGATTTGTCGATACCTTCGAAATTTGATGGTTTCATCCCAAATGACTGCACTATATGTATGCATACGGCCACTTTTGATTGCTGTGCCCCTTCTGAGTAGTCTTTGACAATGTGTTGTGTTCCCCCGATGTCGACTTGATTTCCTTTTAGTAGCATCTCTCTCTTCCATGTCTTGATGTTATGCAGGAAGTACAAAAGTACTTTAAAATTTTGTTATGAAATAAAAAAAAAAAGGATGGGTTTTGTAAAAATAATAAAAAAAATATTTTTAGCAGAACAGGACTTACAGGGTCATTGTCCCCACAACGTGCCAGTCGGCTCTTTGCACTCGCCTTGTCCTATATATCCGCACGGAGGTGTGCAATCCTGTGTCAGCCGCCTCATGACACTGAAGTGGNCCCTGGTTACTCGATGGGATTCTCTGCTGGGCGGGCGGGAAAGCAGCTCCTCCCTTCCCTTCCCCTCCCTGCCCCAACTCTGACTCTGAATGAGCCTTGGTCCTATCCAGAACACACTGGACACCAAGGCCAAGGACGTTCACGTTCCGCCCTCGCTGGGTCCAGCTGACTCTAGCGTCTGCACAGCCTTGTGTGACTCGTGGTGACCTAACCTGAGAAAGAGTGCAATCAGATGTTAAAGTAACTAAATAGACTGCGGCACTTTTTTGCTTTAAACTAGATCATCTTAGATTTGTCGATACCTTCGAAATTTGATGGTTTCATCCCAAATGACTGCACTATATGTATGCATACGGCCACTTTTGATTGCTGTGCCCCTTCTGAGTAGTCTTTGACAATGTGTTGTGTTCCCCCGATGTCGACTTGATTTCCTTTTAGTAGCATCTCTCTCTTCCATGTCTTGATGTTATGCAGGAAGTACAAAAGTACTTTAAAATTTTGTTATGAAATAAAAAAAAAAAGGATGGGTTTTGTAAAAATAATAAAAAAAATATTTTTAGCAGAACAGGACTTACAGGGTCATTGTCCCCACAACGTGCCAGTCGGCTCTTTGCACTCGCCTTGTCCTATATATCCGCACGGAGGTGTGCAATCCTGTGTCAGCCGCCTCATGACACTGAAGTGGATGGGTTGTAGAGGAGGCCCTCGAGGCTGACCCAACACGGTTGGTTACTAAGGGAGACTACAGGGACCTCACGACAAACATTCTGATACAATACTCAACCTCGGTATATATATATATATGTATATGTATAAATATAAGAATATCCCAGCGGCACTTTATACTGTTCACTGTACAAAAGCTTACAGTTTTCCACAAGGACTTTAATAACTAGCTGGGGAAAAGCTTATGTAATTACTTGGGGCTCTGCAGGACCTTCTCTGTCCAGCGCCCCCTTTCTGTTGTGCAATTAGCTGTAGCTGCCATGCTCAGAATTGCCTTTTGAGAGCTGAAGCAAGGTGCTTCCTGTCACCTGATGCCATACACATGGTCCCAGGCCCACACCCGGGGGAGGGGGGCCCTGTTCATAGCGGCACATGCATTTCCCCACCGCGTCTTGTCTGCAGCTTCTTGGCCAATGTAGTAATGCTTTTAGTAGAGTAATAGGTAGTATCAGTTTGGATTCTTATTGTTATCACCTATGTACAATGGAGAGGGGTTCTAAGCACAAATCCGCTGCTCATGTAACGTTGGTAATAATATCAAATCAAGAGTTATCTGTGACTATATATAGGGATCACACAGTGTCACATGTTAGAATGCTGACCTTCCACATGGGGTTATTGTGAGTCATCAGAGCATATTTATTATAACTTATYGTTCATATTCATTTCTAAGTTAATTTAAGTAATCATTTATTAAGACAGAATTTTGTATAAACTATTTATTGTGCTCTCTGTGGAACTGAAGTTTGATTTATTTTTGTACTACACGGCATGGGTTTGTTGACACTTTAATTTTGCTATAAATGTGTGGAATCACAAGTTGCTGTGATACTTCATTTTTAAATTGTGAACTTTGTACAAACTTTGTCATGCTGATGTGAACACATCTTACTCTGAATAAAAAGGTGTTGCCACGTTTGTAGCACGAAGGATCTCTAATGGGTCTGAGTCTTCACTGGGGGGCCATCCGGGCTCCTGGAGCCCAGCCCCCTCCCCCTCCCCATCTCCTGCTTTTGGAGCAGCATGGTGGGGTTGGGCTGGAGCTTGGGGCATGTGTGGGTATGCACGCCCAGGCATCATGCTTGCTGTGCCTCCCATGGGACAATTTTGCCTCGTTTACTGTGACTCCTGCCCCAGCTGAGAGCCAGCCTGAGCACCTGAGGTTGCTTAGGTGCAGATGTCTCGCAACAGCTGCATCCTTCTGCAGCTCTCACACTTCAAACAGCACTGCTGCTGGGGACGGGGGCTCATATCCTGAAGGGGCTTTCCCAGGTCCTCCTTACCTGGAATGCAGTCTGGGATCACATAGGACATCGGGTCCCTGCTCTGCCCATTGTGCTTCCCCTTCGCTACAGTTCCATGTGTGTGCCAGGACACAGAGGCTTCAAGGGGCCAGCACGGTCACTTCACAAAATATCCCACGTTGGCTGTGTGATTGCAACCCTCTGGCTGATTGGTTTTAAAGGAATGCTTTGTTCTTATACATAGCCGAGCACATGACATCACCTGGCTGATATTGGTTATCAAACTCTGGGGCTCACAGAGGATGGGGTGCTGCTTTCAGGCTGTTAGCCAGGAGCCAAAGAACAAAGTCACCTCTGAGATGTAACTGGCCCTTCAAAGGTGACACACACACACACGCAGCATCCTATTCCATTAATAAAAATCACAGTTTAAAATTCCACAATAGCCTCTTATAGTGTGCACAATTCCCTAATACATAGAACCTAAGGAAGCAGCCCCTGTAATCTTGGCTAAACTGGAAACTCGCTCCCAGTGGTGACTTCTGCTGCTAAACACTGTGGGTCAAGTGAGCTCCTCAGGCCCTGTTCCAGCAGATTGCTTCTTGGAGAGCTGGCAGCTGCAAGACAGTGCCTGGAGCTGTTGCTCAGATCTCCCATTGCCAGCAGGTGAGCARTGAACCTTTCCCCGGGTTCCTTCACGTCTGCCTCAGAACTTCCTGTAGAGKTCTATTAACTCCTGTCTTTTGAAGCAAATAAAGCTAATGAAAAGGCGGCTRTCAGTGTCTCAGGTCAGCCAACCTTGGAACAACTCTAGAAGTAAGGTCATTATTTAAAAGTATCCAGATAAAGTTCAGAATGTTAGAAAATAAAATAAACTCACTGGTCCCCAATGTTTATTCTGAAAATATAAATAGATTTTAAATAATCCTAAAAATCCTATGATGGAGAAATGAGTGGACAAATCTCAGAAATGCACTTTGCAGAGCATCRCAGAAGTGATACGGCACTAACCAGGTGAGGTCATCGGGTAAGTGACCAGAACTCGGGGGCAGCATCAGGGTGGGCTGGGCGTACACACGGTAACAAAGAGGCAAAGCACAGCATTGGCATGGGTTCAGCAAGAACAGAGCAGGAGAATAAGGCAGGAAAATAGTCCCAGGCCACTGCACTAAGAAAATCAGAGGAAGAGGGGCCCCTGGAAGGCCATCATTCCCAGCACAGAGCCTCTGAGTAGGACAGCAAGCGGAGTGGTCTCCCTTACTTGTACCCCAGAGCCTTTTGTCTGAGACTTCCTAATCTTCCCAGACTTCCCAGTCTCAGGTCTCAAGGAGAAGGTTTAGGTATGTATTTCTTGTGTGTGCGTGTGCATGTGTGTGTATCTCAATGCAAGAAATATTTATATATTAGGGGATCTCTCTTTTTGTGTAGCCCTGGCTGCCATAGAACTCATTCTGTAGGCCAGCCTGGCCTCAGACCTTAGGGATCTGCCTGCCTTGGGCTCCCAGGTGCTGGGATTAAAGGCATACGCCAGCCGGGCGGTGATGGCACACGCCTTTAATCCTAGCACTTGGGAGGCAGAGGCAGGTGGATCTCTGAGTTCGAGACCAGCCTAGTCTACAGAGTTCCAGGACAGCCAGGGCTACACAGAGAAACCCTGTCTCGAAAAAACAAAACAAAACAAAGGCATATGCCACCATTGCCTAGCTTTAAATTTTGATTTTTTTTTATAACAACAATACCTAAGTACAAGAGCTGGGGATGATGAGGGGAAAGCCATAGTCTGTGACCACAGCAGATGTCTAGAGTGCCAAAGGACAGCTTTATAGTGTCCCTCCCGCCATGGGTTTTAAAACAGCTTCACAAGCACAACAGAGGCAGGGGCAGGGAGGAGATGAGTTGACAGCAGATAATGGCAGTCACTCTTGGACCGCACCATGGCAATAGGCACTGACAACACAGGGTCCTGCTGTGTGCCTAGCCACGCCTCCTTGGCTGGCCTCATCACTGGGAGGGGCAGCACCCTTTCCCAGCCCTTCCTCAGCACAGCCAGGACTGGGCTTCTCTTCCATTCACTATGACTGATCTATATTCTGGCAGCAGGACACATCTGCCTCCTCCCAGTTGATGTCCAGACAGACAGACAGACCCTGTAGTGCTTGAATTCAGTAAGATTRCACAGAGGARCCAGGATCTTAACCAACATGCAGTTTAACTATGTGTCAAGGAAAAATTCAAGCATTACATTTTGTCTTTCTATTTCAATATGAGAACACACACACACACACACACACACACACACACACACACACACAACCATCCTTACTCCAAAGCTCCAAAGGTCCTCTTCCTTCTCTTCTCCAAACTACATGGGATCTGTTTCCCACTCCACTCTGTAGTATTCCTATCATTTATGTTGCCTCAAGTCATTTTTCTTCATGGAGGCAAGGTAAGAAAACAAAGAATATGTGAGTCTCAACAAAATCTGTGGGTTACATGGGGGAGGTGTAGTGATGGAAGGTATCTAGTAATTGAAGGAAAACAGAGGGAGGAAATGGAGCATGGAATTACCAGCCACCTCCTGGGATGTAAGAAGTGACTTGGGCTCAGGTAAGTCACAGCTGTCTTCTCTTTGTCCTGCTCTGGGGTCTGTGTTGGTTGAAAGGGGGGATGTGTCCCCTAGGCTATTGTATGTGGACACATGTCCCAGGTAGTGGAGCTGTTTGGGGAGGCTGTGAAACCGTTGGYGGGTGGATCCTTGCCAGAGGAAGTGTGTCACTGGGGCCAGACTTTGGGAGTTCAGAGCCTCACTCCATTTCCAGATTGTTCTCTCTGCTTCAGATTTTCAGTTAAAGATGTCATCTCTCAGCATCTTGCTTTTGCTGCCTGCTGCTGTGCTTCCTGGGACCATGATGGACTCTGCTTCTGGAACCGTAAGTCCAAAGAAGTTCTTTCTTTCATAGAGTGCTTCCGCTCACGGTGGGTGTTCTAGCACAGCAACAGATAAGTAATTCTTGCAGGGTCGGGGTTTGTTCTGACCTCATGTTGCTAAAGTGTGTCATGTCAGCAGAAATCTCCAGAAATAAGGCTAAGTGCGGCCCATAGCTGGGAGGGCTTAAAAGGCTCAGCAACTGTTTGTTTTCATGATGTTTCAGAATAATTATTTTTCACTTCCAGTCATGTGTGAGATAGAGCCAATAGATGCTAAAACAAATGTTTTCATCTAATATTTGGAGGCACAAAAATCACATCTAAGACCACGTCGGGAGTGGGCTGGGAAAAGG
>BDUI01021516.1:18337-31776 GCA_002335545.1 Apodemus speciosus
ACCAGCTTGCAGTCCCACCAGCAGTGTAGGAGTGTTCCTCTTTCTCCACATCCTCACCAACATCTGCTGTCTCTAGATACATACCAGGTGCCAATGTTAAAACAGGGTTAGATAAAACATCTAAGTAGTCCCATAAGTCCTGAGGAGATAAATGCAGACATTAATAGTCTCCCATCCAAAAAAAGCCCAGGACCAGATGGGTTTAGGGGAAAATTTTATCAGATCTTCAAAGAAGAGCTAATACCAATACTCTTCAAACTATTCCATGAAAGAGAAACCTAAGGAACCCTACCCAACTCATTCTATGAAGCCACAATAACCCTTATACCTAAATCAAACAAAGACTAAACAAAGAAGGAGAACTTCAGACCAATCTCTCTCATGAGCAWCGATGCAAAAATACTCAACAAAATTATGACCAGCCAAATCAAAGAATGGATCAAATCTATAATTCACCATGATCAGGTAGGCTTCATCCCAGGGATGCAGGAATGATTCAATATATGGAAATCAATCAATTTAATCCACTACATAAACAAACTCAAAGAAAAAACCACATGGTCATTTCATTAGATGCTGAAAAGGCTTTTGACAAAGTCTAGCCTCCCTTCATGATAAAAGATTTGGAGAGATCGGGAACCCATGGCCCATACCTAAATGTAGTAAAGCAATATACTGCAAATCAGAAGCCAATAAGGAGGAAATGAACTCACTTAAAGAAATGCAGGAGAAATTGAGTCAACAGGCAGAAATCATGAAAAAGGAAACACAAAAATCACTTAAAGAATTCCAGGAGAATATGGGACAACAGAGAGAAGCCAATTAGCAGGTTTCTTTAGAGAAACAAAAAAGTGTGTGTGTGTGTGTGTGTGTGTGTGTGTGTGTGTGTGTGTGTGTGTGTTTATTAGATTATCTTAGGCACTGTAGTATGGGAAGTCCAAAATTAGCTGTCTGAATACTGGAAAGACAGAGGGCCCAGAGGGTACTCAATCTAAGAAGCTAGATATTTAAGAACCTGAGGCTTAATGCTTGGAATTCCCTGGAGGCTTGATGGTGTGCGTCCACACTGAAGAGAAAAATCTCTTCTGATGTCAGCGGATGTTCTTGCCAGTAGAGGCTGATGCCAGGGTGATCAGGAAGAGAAGGCAAGCTTTCCCCTAAGTACAATGTTTTCTTCATCCCTAATTACAACTGGGCAGCTCTGTACAAGGTGCCACTCACCCTGAGATCAAAAGTTTTGCCTCAGTTAATCCTGATTGGACATCCTCACAGATATCCTCAAAGTTGCGTTTACTAGCAGAGCATCCCAAACATGTTCCAAATGTGAATTTTGTGCATCAGAAAGCTTTAGGCCACACCATCTGCAAAACAGTAAAGAAAGAGAACACATATCAAAGAATGACTGATAATTAATCATAAAAACAGTTATGTTTGTATATGTGTAATTTTATTATGTATTAAAAACAAAAGGAAATTTGCCTAGGAATGAGATGGATGTGCTTGTTTATTTTCTCATACTTAACTAAATCTTAGTTGAATATTTGAGACCTTGGGATAGAGAGTATCTTCAAGTTTTCCAGAGATGATCAATGTTTTGTCTTTATGATCATTAACCTGAGAATGATAGTTTGTACATTCATGGTACAGAACAGCAGTTAAACAAACTGGAGTTTCAAAAGATGTCAGAAATCTTTCCTAATCTTACACCATAATTCATTTAATGAGTTTTCTTTTACAAAACTCAAGTCAACATCTCAAACTGCATTTAAAAAATAATCTATTCTAACACAATGCAAGCCAAACATTTGATAATTTGGCACTTAGGTTGAAGAATGAGAGTATTATAAAACACTTAAAATAAATGTCCATAATTAAGCCATTAAGTATTTATAAGCAGAAAACATATTTAGGGTAAAAACATTGCATTCCATATCACACTGTAGTTTCAAAATGAGAGACAAGTTGTTTCTGGCAACCTTGATGTCATTATACTACAAACTGCAAAGGGTACATATTTTGTGTGCAGAACATAGGCTGGTGTGAAATCACAATGCCACAAGGCAGAGAGATGCCAGCAACAGCTCACTAAATACTCATAATATTTTATTATTATCATTAATAATTAACTAATTTAGCRGCCATCATTCTGTTGTGGGAAGCCTCGTGGGGCATAATCCACAGTTAAAGATGCTGGATTCTCAAATTCTATTTTGCCCTAACCTTGACCAATATCTACCTGAAAGCCTAGTCCACAGATGATCCTTGAAATCAGCAAGGTTTCCCAGTGACAGGGCCCGCTAGATGCTTCTTCCATGGGAAGTGGTGAAAGAGTCAATTTGATAGACTCTATTCAAAGACCAGGAAAGAGAAAGCTCTGGAAAGATTCAAAAGTGGAAGAAAGATGTTGGAAAATGCAGAGAAAGCCCTGCCTATCATCAGTCTCCCCAGTATTGGCTATAGTCACTTTTACTTTATTTCATTTTATTTTATTTTATTTTATTTTATTTTATTTTATTTTATTTTATTTTACCAATGGCTTTAAATTGGGGAGCAAAGTTTACACAACAAAAGTCAGTGTAGGTGAGAAGTCACTCTTCTGGGGGCAACTAGATCTTATAGTTCAGAAATTAGCATTTATATATACAGCACCAGATCGCCCCCAAACTGGGAACACATATAAGATATAAGCCAAGCACAGATCCACCCATTCAGCTCCCTGGCAGGGGCAGGAACAGCAGAAATCACATCTGAAAGTCAATACAACTAAGAGACACAGGTATTGCCACCCCAGGTGGAACCCATGCTCTTACCAGCCTCAAAACTAGTTGCCAGTGTAGGTGAGTCAGAAGTGATGTCTTGAGAGAGAAACTACTGCTGAACTCAAAGCTACTCAGAAAGCCTGGGAAGAAGGAACAGCTTCAGGTCAGAGACACTTCACTTGCAACAACTCCAAAGTGAGGGAGATCCAGGGAGGCAGCTGAAGAGAACAGGAAGTGTGGAGTTACACGTGCCTGTAAGCCCTTGACAAAGGTGCTGGGAAGAAAATACAGGGCCTCTAGAAAAGCACTACACACTCTTAACTGCTGAGCCCTCTCTCCATCCCTGAATCCTGGAGTTTGGCAGCTGGGAGTCTAGTGTCAGCTGGTGGCTCAGCCTTTGGGGCTTTTGTACTGTGCCTTTTGCTACTTGAAATCTGAGAGCTCTAGAGTTCAAGTATTAGGCCAAATATACACAGCAATTAATCACTCCAGCAGAGTGGTTAATGATCAGAAGACCTTGAAAACTGAGAATGGGTCCTGTGTCAGCACATCTCAAGGCTATGGTTCCTTCTCATACTGTCAGTGGGCTAGGGAGACAACTCCAAAGTAGAACTTAACCTATATCAAGGCTAAAATCTAGGGATTCTTTGGAAGTTGTAAAATCTACTCCGCCCTCAAACTACAGGACCAAGTGCAGCCGGCAGATGTCTATGATACACAAAGACTATCAAAGAGAAGGCATCTCCAGTGGTTAGACCAGAATAGACTGATCAAAGCCACAGTTACAAACTAAAGCTCAACGGACACACAGATACTCAGCAARCTCCAGATAATGAGAATAAAAAAACGATGCCACTTCCATACTTCAAGTGTCTGGTATTGTTTTTCTTCAACTACCACATAATACTACTTTTACTTTATTGTGTGTTATTCTTTTAATCGCTTTGCATATTAATCTAATTTTATTTAAACATTTTCATTATTAAGTAAAGTACATTATTTATAATTTATTCTTTGATAATTTCATGTGTGTATGTTATGTTTTGATAATGAAAATCCCCATTACCATCTATTTCCCCAACTCTTCCTGAACTACTTATTCTTCCCTCCAAATTATCCACTCGTATCCTGTCTTATTCTATGACCCAAACAGTTTAATTAGGGTCAGTCAAATGGGCATAGGTAAGAAGTTATTTACTACAGTATGTTACACCTTTGAAGAAAATGTCCCATTCCCTCTTCTCGTAGCTATTAATTGTCAGGGGATCATCAGGGAGGATTGGACCCTCTCAAGTCCCTCCCCTACCCATGTCAGAATGTCTAAGAGGCAATATTATGCAGTTAATCACAGACACGATAATTTTAAAAGTCTAGGCCATATCATAGACAGGAGAATAAAACTTCACAATACATGTCTTTATCCTTCAGGAAGACCTCTTATCCAAAGTACTCTGACCACATGTCCCTCAGGGGGATGAATGTTCCAGAATGCTTATTCTCAACCATTTGATCAGTATGGGTTACTGCATTAAATACTACCTACTGAAAAATGGATGTCTTGTCATACTGCTGTGGTGTGTGTGTGTGTGTGTGTGTGTGTGTGTGTGTGTGTGTGATTACCCACAGATAATACTATTCTTAGCCTTCATTTAATCTGTGGATAAATAACCAGAAATATTCCTAAGGTTTTCTTTTTAATTATCACTCATACATTTAACTAATTTTATTTTTGAAGTTTTTCATCATTACAAAAATGTGTTTTGAGTTATTTTTCCCCACTTTTAATATTTCTGATCTCTTGTGTCTTCATCCCTTCTGTGACGTCCTCCATGCCTTTTCTCTTTCTGTTCGATTGTTTACTTTAACCATGCTTCCCCTTTCTTCCCTCCCCTGCTTCCTTCCTTTAGACCATCCATTTCCTATTTCTGCAATGTCCCTAATATGATTTAACCCTATTGGATTATAGATTGTACAATGGTACTGTTATTTTTAGTTTTATGCTCATTTGTTGAGTAATAATGGACCTTAATCGATTTTAAGGATTTTATATTGTACGTGTTTTGGTATGGTGCTGTGACAGCAGTCAGTTTCTTCTTCTCTCAATGATAGAGCCTTTAAAAAGTATGCAGCTGGAAGACTCGCATAAAAATGGATGAGTAATCCAAACCAACAGGCTGCCTGATCACAATGTACAAAACAATTTAAAAAAGTACAATAAATGAACTCAAAGGCACAGAAGTAGGCAAAATGAAGTTTAAAGATTTCAAATGTTTACTAGTAACATTTATTAGTAACAGGTGATGGTGGCATATGGCTTTAATCCCAGTACTCTGAAAAGCAGATATTTGTGAGTTCAAGACCAGGCAATTACACACAGCATATTACAGAACTGAATCTGTATAATAGGGAGACCATGTCCCAAAAAGAATCAATTGTAACTTCCAGTAGGATAAAGACAACATATAACTGAAATCCATCTAGATCCTTGAGAAGAAAGCAAACAGCAGAAAGTTGAAAAAATAATATGAGAATATCAAAAAATATAGATGAAAAGGTCTGAAAAGCAGAAGAGAAATAAAGCAGCAAGCTCCAAATTTTGAAAAGAGAACATGTAGACGTATTGAAAGTAAAAACTTGATGTACCAATTTGATTTAAAAAGGAAAGTTATCACAATGGCAGGAATCACTAACTGAGATGAAACAGAAGATGTAGTATATGGCTGGAGAATAAATTTGGGGAAATATTTTATAAGATTTCCAGTAAAGAAGAAATGTACATGAACAGAGGCATATGCTCAAAAGACAAATCCCAAGAATCCCTTGGAGAGGAGAGGAGATGAAAGTTAAAGAGTGTCAACAAATCCATTCAACTCATTTGTCACATTCTAAAGTGTTGAAGAGCCAATCACAAGAGGGAATCCTCCTATGCTGTCTATATCACATCATAGTTAAGATATCAAAGACACAAAGCAAAAAAAATAAAAAAACACACATTGAAGTGTGTAAGTCATGACAAAGGCAAACAAATCAGAATAGCTTGGAATGATATATTTCAAGCTTTGAGAATAAAGACCTGCCAATACAGAGTGCTATATTTAGCAAATCTATCCTTTTAAGTTGATGGAAAACTGAAGACATTTCAAATCAGCAAACCCTAAAGAGGTTTGACTATAAGTCAGCACTGCAGAAGATGCTTGAAGTACGAATGTACACAGAGGAGGAAGAAAAACAACCTCAATAATGAGATCACAGAAAATAATAACTTCTTCAGAGGGGCAGATTAACTAAAATTTTCTAGGAAGGAATCAATCATATCTAACTCAGGAAATCAGCAAATCATATATTTAGGAATTGGTAAACATCTCACAATAAAACATACATTCATACACACACACAAACACATTTATATATGTGTTTTGAGTATATGTATATATATATATATATACATATACTCAAAATAAAGAGATGCAGACTGCCTGCTGACTGGAAGAATTCAACTTTTGTTGTCTCTAAGTAACATCTACTTAATAAAGCATCTGGGAAGCAAAATATCCATTGTTAGCTTGAATGTATTTATGATGGTGACCAGGGAAATCTGGGCATCTTCTTTGTACTCTTAAGTCTCATTGATAAAATAATTTGTGAATGCACTCAACTGACACTCYAGAATAATTTGATTATATTTTAAAACAAAACCCCCCAGGTGACAAGCTGTAAACCTTGACAGGTTACAGAGAGAGGGAGATACAAAGGAGAAAAAGCCATCAAGTCCACAGTGTTAGGAAAGCATGATCAGAAAAAAAAAAGATGGAATACTAAAAGAAAAAGAGATACTTTTGAAATAATTTTGGGGCGGGTAACTTATGAAGTCGCATGATAGAAACTGTATACAGCTATTCTAGGGGGTAGAATTCTGAGAAGTGCCACTGTGTTATTCAAGGGACAGCAATTCCTTCTATCTATTTAGCATGGCTTAAAGTACATCTGCCTTTAAATGAGGAGAAGGGGTGTCTCTTGGCCAAGTGGTTTCCCTGCCCAACTATAATGCCAGGTCTCCACTTAGGCTAGGGATTCAATTCTCTTAAACAGATTAAAATAGTTTTCCCTTATTAGACTGTTTCTACTATGTTAACAGAATCGCCATATAAGACACAAATGAGTGTGTTTAGGAACTTGCTTTCAGAAAAATATTGTGTAAGAGGAAATTTGTACCATAAATTTGGGCACCATCAACAATAAGACAGGATCCAAGACTAAACAAAAAAGAGAAAATGAGGGCTTTATCTTGGTGGTAAAATATTCACCTAGCAAGGGAAAGGCCCTGAGTTCTGTCCTCTGCACCAAGAGGAGAAAAAAAAAAAANTATATATATATATATACATATACTCAAAATAAAGAGATGCAGACTGCCTGCTGACTGGAAGAATTCAACTTTTGTTGTCTCTAAGTAACATCTACTTAATAAAGCATCTGGGAAGCAAAATATCCATTGTTAGCTTGAATGTATTTATGATGGTGACCAGGGAAATCTGGGCATCTTCTTTGTACTCTTAAGTCTCATTGATAAAATAATTTGTGAATGCACTCAACTGACACTCYAGAATAATTTGATTATATTTTAAAACAAAACCCCCCAGGTGACAAGCTGTAAACCTTGACAGGTTACAGAGAGAGGGAGATACAAAGGAGAAAAAGCCATCAAGTCCACAGTGTTAGGAAAGCATGATCAGAAAAAAAAAAGATGGAATACTAAAAGAAAAAGAGATACTTTTGAAATAATTTTGGGGCGGGTAACTTATGAAGTCGCATGATAGAAACTGTATACAGCTATTCTAGGGGGTAGAATTCTGAGAAGTGCCACTGTGTTATTCAAGGGACAGCAATTCCTTCTATCTATTTAGCATGGCTTAAAGTACATCTGCCTTTAAATGAGGAGAAGGGGTGTCTCTTGGCCAAGTGGTTTCCCTGCCCAACTATAATGCCAGGTCTCCACTTAGGCTAGGGATTCAATTCTCTTAAACAGATTAAAATAGTTTTCCCTTATTAGACTGTTTCTACTATGTTAACAGAATCGCCATATAAGACACAAATGAGTGTGTTTAGGAACTTGCTTTCAGAAAAATATTGTGTAAGAGGAAATTTGTACCATAAATTTGGGCACCATCAACAATAAGACAGGATCCAAGACTAAACAAAAAAGAGAAAATGAGGGCTTTATCTTGGTGGTAAAATATTCACCTAGCAAGGGAAAGGCCCTGAGTTCTGTCCTCTGCACCAAGAGGAGAAAAAAAAAAAAGAAAAACCATGACCTTCACCCCACCATTCATCTCCAGGGTTCCTGACTGTGCACACAATGTGATTAGCTGTCTCATGCTTCTGAGCCCAATACTTTCATGCCACAGTGGATTATATTTTAACACTGTTAGACAAAATAAACTTTCTCTTCTGAAGTTGCCTTATGTGGTGTTTTGTTACCAATAATAAAAGCAAATAAAACAAGAAAGTATTGTACAAAGAAGTCAGGAGACTTGAACCCTGCCTTGTTTGTAGGTTTTTGCAATTGGTTTCTAGGAAGAATGTGAAAGAATTCGGAGCTTCAAGTTAGAGAAACTCTAAAACGATGTAATCAGAGCTTAATTGTATACCTGACTAGGATTGTAGAAGACCAGATTGTTGAGGAGGAAGGCCAAGGAGGCTTGGTTCTTGGAATTTCAGAGAATAACAGCTAACAGTTCAGAAATGGATTACATTCCCCCAACCCACACCCCGTCCCCTGCTTTCTGGATATATTTTAGCAAAGAAATCAGCTGAACTCTAATTATGAACTAAGAACTTGAATTAGGCTAGACTAAAATAATGGACTCATTTACTTGATGGATGAAGTTTCAAGACAGCACAAAATTCAGCCCATGGTATGGTTACTGTGTACTGCTCTTATTTAGTTCTGTAATGAGAATGACAAGGGTGTCAGAATGACAAGAGACTATGTAGTTTGGTAGGAAGGGAGTTTGAGTAACTTTAAAGTTGCAGGCAATGGCAGTAACACAAGGAAGCTAAGCTTGTTGCAAAGAAAATGATCTATAAATGGAAAACTTAATTTATGTCCTTGGAAAATAGGCAAGGTGTTATGCGTAGAGTATCCTTTCCCATCAACAGCTCCAATTTGTAAAAGGAGAAATACTTTTGGAGACATGGTAAGCTGAGAATGTCACCAGAGACCATGCTCAAAAACAACTATCAAAGAAGTGCTTCCTCAGAGTTAACCTTAGTTAACACACAAGTGATGCAAATGTAAAATGGGACAACAGAGCTTTCCAATAATATCCAGATGGTAATGGTATTGCAGGCATGAATGATGTCATGGAAGAGGTTTAATGCAGGCTATATTGAGGTTCTAGAAGGTTATGAGAGAAAGAAACATAATGTATGCTCAGATTCCTCACAAGGAATCCCAGAAAGAACATTGTGTGAAGTAAGGAAAGCAAAGYCTAAATTTTAGTGGAGACTCCAGTATGTTGGAAACACAAAGAAATCTAAGAAACACAAAGAAATGCTATCGAAATCTGAAAGGATGTGTTAGAGGTGGCCCAAAGGAGRTAAAAAGTATGAAGAACAATACATCATAGAATCCAACAAAGAATTGCCTTTAAAGAAATGAATAAAATTGTGAAAATGTAGCCAAACACACAATTGAACAAACTAAATGCTCAAATTAAAATTAGAGATGAAAAATTAGAGGTTCTAAAATTTCCAAGGAAATACAGAGATTCTTTAGAGACTACTTTAATAGTTTATCTTCCAAATACCTAGGAAATCTAGAAGCAATAGATAAAGTTATACATACTCATATTAATTGAGAGGGTATAAATAACTATATGTAGATGCATTGTACAATGTAGCAAGATATAATCTTTGGTGCAAGAGTAACATAGCTGTTATGATTGTAACCAACCACTTTATAACTGGATGTAAGTCCCACTCAATAAGATGGAACTCACACTTGGGCAAGAATTGGTCACTTGGTAGATTACATGTACTAGGATTAAACCTACTACTAATTATCTTTGCATCAGCAGATTATCATAACTCTCAATGCACATCAGAGAAGATTCTTCAGCTGGTCAGAGTACAAACAAAGAGACTGTGGCACTATCAGACTTAAATTGGCCATATCTGTTAGAAACCCTCTRGCTGATGCTCCAAGAAGGAGCCAGAGTTTAGAGAGAGCATTGCTACAGTGGAGAGRACATGGCAAAGATGTGCACAGTGACTATGGCTGTATGAGTAAGATTTGCACAGTATCTATCAAGCCAGTCAAAACTCTTTCTACATCATATGTGGATAGCTACATCAAGGACTATAAGTCAGTATGCCATATAAATACCTGAACATTCCTTTTTATTGCTGTGCCCTTCACAACAGCTAAAAAGCAGAATCAGCTAAGATGTACAATCCAGAGTAAAGAATAAAGAGTATGCGGTACACAATCATTGGTGTGAAATTTTGTTCAGCCATGAATAAAAGTGAAATACTAACGTTTGAAGGAAAAGGAAAATGGATGAATGTGAAAATTTTTATATTAATGGCAAAAGGCTAGAATAAAAAAATATTACATTTTCCTTTATTATATAGGACCCAGATTTTTGTGTTCTCTCTCTCTCTCTCTCTCTCTCTCTCTCTCTCTCTCTCTCTCTCTCTCTCTGTATGATCTTGGAGGCATAGAATTATTATAATTTCAGTCAATTTAATAATTAATAAATACCACTATATGTTCATCTTTGTTGATTTGACATGCATCCACATCTCCAGATATTAAACTTACTTTCCAGATAAAGATAAAAACAATGCTATAATTCTACCTAACATTGTATGTATATTCATGTGCAACTGAAAACATAGTCTGTAACAGGTGAAGTCCTTTAAGGAATGTACCTCTTGTAATATCCTGTAATTTAGATACAATAATAAATATTTAAGTGCTTAAGTACTGATAAGAATTTGATTAGTATTATGACACATGATAAAGGAATATGAAGGAAACACATGGGGATCTACTTAATGTATGTCTGTACAACAAACATATAATCTAAACAAAATATGAGACAAACACTTAGGACAGTTAGGATGACTGTTTCTGCAACAGGTCCTGTGAGTATAGAAGATCTTTAGAACAATCTTTGACTTATTCTGGCTTTTGTTTTTGTTGTTTTGGTTTTTTTTCACTTCCAGGGAGCACTTTAGAAGATCTTAGTTGTTTCCCCATAGACACAGCTCTACCTTCATTCTAGAAAATTCCAGCACATTGGATTGGGTTGACCATTGATGATTCTCCTAGACTTTAATCTCAGGCATGGTTTCCCCTGGGAAGATTTGAAGAAGTCACCCCTGCTAGTACTGTAACTCTTTTCTTAGCCTGTAGCCTTTATGTCATGTAGGATCCAAACTGGCAGTGGCTGGAGGAAGCCTTACCTTCCGGCTCAACGGAATGGTCACTGTTCTTTCAACATGTACAGTGTGTATATCAGATACCGATTCAGAGTATATACCTTGTCCCAACACTGCAAGCTCTCCCCTCTTACTCAGGACTCTAACTGTGCTTTCAAATGCCCATCTCATCTTCTTAACAAGCAGATGATTCAGATTGTGGGAACATGATAAAACCAGTTAGTTCTATGTGCATGGTCTAACCACCAAACTTGTTTGGCTGCTAAGTGAGTTGCTTGGTCTGAAACAATCTTATTTGGAATACTATTCTGTGGAATATACTATAAGGATAGTAGTTTTGGCAGAAGCACTCCATGTTGGAAAGGCAAACCCTGAATAAGTGTTTATTCAAATAAAGACAAAGCCCTTTCCCATTCCAAGTGTGGTTCAGTGTAATCAACATGCCACCTGGTCACTGGCTGATCACACTAGAGAATGATGCCATGCTGGACATTTAGCATTAGTTTCTATTGATGGCAGATTGGGTACTTGCAGCAGCCATAGCCGGGTCAGTGAGCCTTAGTAAATAGAATCTATCATGTGAAGTCCATGCTTAATCGTTATCCTTGCCATCAGGGCCACTTTGTTCAGAGGCCCACTGGGCAGTGAGAAGCTGTCTGGGAAAGGAGAGTGACATTCACTCATTTAAGTGATTATCCTACCCACTTAACTACCACAACTGTCGCCAAGGTCATTTTATAGTGAGAATTTGTATAGAACACAAATATCTTCATAACGTTCTTCCATTTGGAGAAGTTTGTTCATATAACTCTACCCCAAATATCTTTCTTACCAACTTTTCAATCATGCTTCTCCCAAGTCCCTGGCCATTAAGCCAAACCATAGTCTACAGCCCATGATTCTTTTTATAAATACAYATCTGTCCTTTTATTTTTCTTCTAAAGAGGAATATAAAATCAGGTGTCCGACCCAAAAGTCAGCCAGCTTCAAAGATTCATCATATTGATGGACCTATCTGCTTTGTTTTGTTTTATTTTGCTTTGTTGTACAGGATTTTTCTGTGTAGCTCTGGTTGTCATGGTACTTGTTCTGTACACCAGTCTAGCCTCAAACTCAGAGATCCACCAGCCTCTGCCTCCTGAGAGCTGGCATTAGAGGCCTGCACCACCATCTCCCTGCTTCAAAGATTTTTGTTTACTTTAATAGTATTTTTATTAATCACTTTATTTATTTACATTTCAAATGATATCCCCCTTCCTAGTTAACCCTACACATGCCCCATTTTCCTACTCCCCTTTGCCTCTATGAGGGTGCTCTTCCACCTACTTACCCCTCTAACATTTTCCTATACAGAGGCAGCAAGCCTCCCTCCCCTCTCAATGATGTCAGATAAGGCCATCCTCTGCTACATATGTATCTGGAGTTATGGCTCCCTCCATATATACTTTTTGGTTTGTGGTTTAGTTCCTGGGAGCTACGGGTGGTTCAGTTAGTTGATATTATTCTTCCTATGGGGTTGCAATCCCCTTCAGCTCCTTCAGTCCTTCCCCTAGCTCTTCCACTGGGGTCCCTGGGCTTAGTCTGCTAGATGGCTGTGAGTATCTGCATCCGTATTGGTCAGGTGCTGGTAGAACCTATCATGGAACAGTCATATCAAGCTCCTGTCAGCAAGTGCTTCTTGGCATCAGCAATAGTGTGGGGGTTTGGTGTCTGCAGATGTAATTGATCCCTAGGTGGGGCAGTCTCTGGACAGCCTTTCCTTCAGTCTCTGTTCCATTTTTTTGTCTCTGTCTTTCCTCTGGACAGGAACATTTCTGGGTTAAAAAAATTTGAGCCGTGTGGGTAGTCCCATCGCTCAACTGGAGATGGTCTCTACAGGCTGTATCTGTCCTTTGTTGGGTATTTCAGCTAAAGTCATCACCATTGGGTCCTCTTGATTCCCTGGAGTCTGGGACTTTCTAGTGCCTACCCCATGCTTCCCCACCCTCTACTTCTGTTTCTATTCAATTTTCTGACCCTCTGTACTTCTCTCCTGTCCCTTCCAAAACCTGCTTCTGCCCCACTCTTTCATTCCTCCCCTTCTCTCTCCCTCCCAGATCCCTCCCTCTCTCTGCCTCCTGTGATTATTTTGTTCCCTGTTCTATGTAGGATGAAGCATCTATACTTTGATCTTCCTTCTCCTTAAGCTCCATATGGTTTGTGGGTTCTCTTGTGGGTATTCTGAGCTTTCAGGCT
>BDUI01021520.1:0-10899 GCA_002335545.1 Apodemus speciosus
CATGCCTCCAAGATCTCAGCACTGCCAGTCCTCTATCCATGCAGGCCCAGAGGCCATTGATTCGCCCAGAGCAGCCCCAGGGATCTTTTAAAATGTCAACGAGATTTCACAGTTTCCCCACTGAAAAGCTTCCACAAACCTCCCTATCACGCCTAGTGTAACATTCATTTTCAGCAGGGCTATCAAGGCCTAATTGATCTGGTCTATCTCAGGCTCACCCATATCACTGTCCCACAATTCTCTGCTTGTCCACACTGGCCTACCGGAGTGAGCGTTCACTAACTGTCACTGTCCTCTGGCCCTTTGCCTCTGTGCTGTCTGCATGGATGCTAAGCCTACCCGGGATGGCCAGCCCCCTTCCTCTTCCAGGTCTGGGATGCCAGCTTSTCAGTCACACAAAGTGTGTGTTTCCTGTGTGTCACCGCCCCCTGCCCCGTGGGTTTGAACCTGATGTTCACCTTATAAGCTTCCTTACCTATGGTCTGTCCCTCATTAGCCCCGAGCGCCRGTACTGCAGGTGTCTCTCCTGTGGCTTCTAGCTCTCACCCATGAAGGACACCAAGCCACTCTGCTGAGTGACAGAATGAGCATAATTGGCACCAAAGGTCTTCATACACCAACCTATCCATGTTGATAATGCACCCGTGAGGCTGCTGCACTGGACGGCCTTTCCCAGCTCCCCTGGCAGTTACGGCCAATGCATGCAGATGCAAATWAAAAAAGCTGTCTCCAGTTGTGACTCACAAAACCCTCGCTGATATTTTAAATTTAACGTATTTGTTTTGAGATACAATATAACCTAGGCTGGCCTTGAACCCCCCATCCTCCTCCCTCAGACTCGTGAACGCTGGGCTTGCAGGCATGATCCACACCTGACTCCCCTACTCTCTCTTCTTTCGCTCTCAGTGGAATGTAGTTTCTACCAGTGGGTTCTGAGGTTCTGAGTGATGCCTGTCCCGTGCTGGAAGGACCCYGGGTCAGTGGAGACTGCTTAGATAGCAACTGTAAAGAATGGAATCCTATGTCCCAGGCTCATGGGCACAACAGCTGCCTCACCCTAATTAACACATGGAGACAGCGTGAGCAGGTGGTTAGGGACACTGTCACTGGCATGTGGCACAGTGCGTATCAACCCACAGCGGAATCCAGGGCCATGACGCTCACACTCTCCTTAGAGCTCACGGAGATGCGCGTTCACACAGCCATCATTTGTACCCACAAGGCAGCGGGCCCCATTAGGGAGGTGTGCCTGGATCCTTCTCATCTCTGTGGCTTCAACATCCAGTCCCAGGAGGCTCCAGGAAGTTTCAACCTAAAAATGAACGAGCACGTTGCCTAGACCCTTTACAGCCTCTCTGTCTCTAGTTTTGCTGGAGAAGAGATCCAAGGAAACCGCGGGGTCACTCCGAGGAGGGCTGTGGCAGAATCAGACTGGCCTATGGCCTTTAAAGATGGAAGTTGGATGTTCTAGAGAAGCCCTGGCGCCAGAGAATGGCCAGGAGAGGTGGTGAGGGGTTTGGGTGTACCACATGCTCTCCAAGTCCAAGGTGACCTCACCCAGTCTCTCTGCCCTCCCAGCCAGCTCTGCCTGGCTCCCACAGTCTGGCTGTCCACATCACTCAGTATTTTTAGCTTCACCACCTGGCACCTGTGGTCACCATCTCTGCCCAGCCTGGCAGTGTCCCCTCCCTAGGCCTTAAAGAGCCAGAGTCTATGAGTTAGAAAGTATAGCAGCCCCTATAAACATAGGCCATTACATCCCAGAGTAGGAGAGAGAGGAACCTCGGCTACCCAGGAATCCCCAAAGCTGCAGGTGGGCTGGAGGAAGCACGAAGGAGAAAGGGCAGAAGGTCCTGGCCCTAGTGCTTGAGCCGCATCTTGGGGCTTCCTGAGTCACTGGTAGGGATTGATTGTATATGCATTGCTCCAAGACCAGAAGCCAGGAGACATCAGGGCAGGGCTTGGCTGTGTGCTGTTGACAGCTCAGGGCTGAGAATTAACCTAGAATTAACCTTGCACACTAACATAAATGTGCAAGGCCCTGGGTTTCGTCCCCACTTAGAGACAGAGATAGGGGATGGGGGGAGAGAAACAGAGACAGATAGAGAAATAGACACAGAGAGAGACAGAGACACATACAGAGACATACAGAGGTACACAGAGACACAGAGAGACAGAGTCAGATAGATACAGAGAAAGACAGACACAGAGAGATAGGGAGAGAGAGAGACAGACACACATGCAGAGACATACAGAGATACACAGGGGCACACAGAGAGAGACAGACAGAGACAAACAGATACAGAGAAAGACAGAGACACAGAGACAGGGAGAGACAGACACAGAAAGATAGACACAGAGAGATAGAGACCCACACGGAGAGACAAACAGAGGTATATACACAGAGAGATAGGCAGATAGAGATAAGCAGATACAGATATAAAAATAGACAGAGACACACAGAGACAGACAGGGACAGAGACAGACATACAGAGAGAGACACAGAGAAAAGAGACAAAAAGACAGTCACCACAGATGATGCCAAGGCCCCTCCTCATGCGTCATTTCATTGGTTGACACAGTCAGTTATTCACCAAGCACTCCAAGCCTCCACTGTGAAGAATGGCTGCACTGGGGGTGCAAAGTTCTGTGGAGTAAAGAACAGTCTCCCACCTAGCCTCACTGAGGCTCCTAATCYGCCAGGTTGGCTTCCAGCTCTCCCATGGCTGCTCAAATGCTCAACTCGGAAGTCCAGGCCCATGTGATCCAACACTACTGTCTTTGCCATCCTCGACCCATCCCTGTCCAGTTACTTTTCCAACCACCAATTGTCACCCTTGCCACCCCACAGGCCACCAGTACCTCTTCTTTGGGCCTCCCGCATTCCCTGGGAGGCATCTGTACTTCTAGATAGATTTGGTGGAGTGTACTGTGGTCCCCGTAAGCAGAAGTGGTCCATCTTGCACCCTGACTCCTCGGGCGCTGTGTTCTCACTCCCACTAATGTGCCCAACCTGTCTGCCAGCAGACCTCACCAGGGCTGTGCCAGGATTCCAGGCCCCAGCTGAAGCCTGGCGCTCTGCAGGTGTCCAGTCATTGTCCTGCATGGTCAGTTGGCAACCAGGCCAGGAAAGATCCTCCCACTTCACAGATGAGGACACAGAGGTCCCTAGCGGGGAAACCACAGATGCGGGGTCCAATATACTCACGAGGGGCACCTGGTCCAGGATGCAGGAGCCCACATTTTCTCTTCCTAGACTCCGGTGGACACGGACGAGACCCTAGCTTGGTACCGTGTCTGCCTTTCTCACAGTGGCACTGGCTTGGGCTGGCTGGGCTGGCGCAGAGGTGACCCTGTCAACTTGTACATTCACTACGAGAGCCCAGGTCACACTGGGCTGGAGCCAGGGTTCCCCTGAGGGCCRGGGGAGCATAGCAGTCAGTGCCTAGACACTGGCACCGTGCAGAGCTCCTCTCATCCCAAAGGTTCTCACATCTGCTCCCACAAACCTGTACACAGTCACACACATTCTCCCACAAATACACAACCCCAGCCACAGAAACCTTCATCTTCTCTCTCCCCCCTCCCCTCCTTTCTACACATATGAGTGCACACACACACACACACACACACACACACNCACACACACACACACACACGCACATGGGCACATACACATTTTCACCTATTGATTCAACAAAGACTGAGCATGTGCTAAATGCCTGCGCGAAGCTAGAAAGGCAAGGGGCTCTTAGACTGGAGCGGGCCCATGTCTTCAGGGAGGCCCTCCTGGAAGAAGAGGCATTTCAGCTGGGCCTGGGTGGAGGGCAGCCAGGGTATTCCTGGTAATATTGGGGAACAGAGTGAAATGGGGCATTAACCCCAATCACACAGGTCTTCAATGCTGAGGGCTGACTTTCTGTTGTAGAAACTGAGAAACTATGGAGGTCTCTAAGTAGGGACAAGACATGACCACAGTGGGAGTGAAGGGACAGGCAAGTCACTCTAGGGCCAGAGTGGGAGGAGTGGGAAGGCTGTGGTGACAGCTAGAGAGCTCGGCAGGAAGGTGGAGTGGGTGGTAAGCTTGGGCAGACAGGTCCCCTAAACATCGTTACCAGACCCCGAAGCTCCTGGTGGAGGGCTGCGCGGTGGTCCCGCCAACCCACTGTCCACCCCAGGACTGACCTCTGCAGTGGAACCTCCTCCAGTTCCTCCTCCTCTCTGTGGAAGCAGACCAAGCAGAAAGCTGGCACATCATCGGCTCCACAGCCCAGGGGCCAGGCAGGAGGCAGCCTCAGGACGGGGCAGGGGTGACGACTGTTGGTGGCTTCCACAGTATCATCCCCAGCCAGGACATGGTTCTCTGAGCCAGTGTGCTCCAGGGTCAGCAGCCTGTCGGCCTCAGGACCCCGGACCTGCCTACCTGCCACCTGCGCCTTCTCACCCGCGTTACCCGTCGCCTCGGTAGGCGGAAGAGCCTGTGGCTCTCTTGGGGCTCCTGTCCTGAGACACAGGGGTTCCAGTCACAGCAGCTGCCAGCTGCCTGGACTCCAGAGGTGGCCGGTAGTGGACAGAGGTCCTGTCGTTGCCTCTGGAGAAGTCCTCAGCACTTTAGCTGTCCACTCTGCTGACGTCTGCCAGAGGCAGGACTGTGAGCACAGACCCACAGCGGGCCTGGCCTTCTGTCTGTCTGTCCAGCAGTCTGTTCCTCCTAGGTGAGCAGCAGGCGCAGAGGTGGTTGACAAAGTTTGTCCTCCTCTGCTGGAGTAAGTAGCGCAGTGACCCGCAGGAGAGCCAACGAACACCTGAAGCTGGAGGGGAGGGGAGGGTCGGGTGAGTCCGGCACAGCGTCTACACTGTCCCCAGGGAAAGTTCTGACCCTTGAAGTCAGGTAAGGGTTGGCCAGCCCAGAAGCTGCTCTGCTCCCTGCTCTCTCTCCTCAGCTCTGGGGCTCAGCCTTGTGGTGGCTGTAGATGGCTGGGCTGTGGGTATTAATAGCTCCACATTCACGCTGAGAAGCCTGGAAGTTAACTCCTTCTCCGCCAGAGCCAGAACGCTGCGGCTGGCCACTGTGAGGGAAGCAAGGACCACGCCTCTGCTGGGAGCCTGGTGTGCCAGCGGACACTCCGTAATACCTCCTGCCTGCGAGCCTGTGCCGCACAGTCCCGGGGGCTTGGTCAGATGTCCTGTGCCACCTGGACCCTCCATGCACAGGTAGGGAGGATCTGGGTGGGACTCAGAGCTCTGAGCTCCAGGGAGCCTGCCCGCCGGCCCCGCCCCCGCCCCCAGCCATCCAGTTCACACCTACACTTTCAAGTAACCAAGTCCCTCCACATTCCCAGAAATCAGCATTGCTGACTCTGGGTCCAATTGCATGACCACTTTGAATGGGAGCCAGGGCTGAGGCAGACGTTGTTTAGTAGTGTGCTCAGCTCGGGGATACCAGAGTGGGCCTTATTTATCAGTTTCCTTAGCATCTTTGTGTATTTATCAGGCACTGGGCTGGACGCAGAGCTAACAGTCAGGAAGAGGCAGAGGCTCCTCCCCTCCTTGGTGGGCTTGTACCCCACAGGAGGCCAAGGGGTTTGTGGTTGGTCTATACAGGGGTGGGGAGCAACGAATTAGAAAGGGTGTTTCCTCCAGGCAACCCCAGAGCACCTGCCTGCAGTGGGGACCTGGGCTGGTTTTCAGTCCCCCTCACCTGTGAAGAAATYGGCAACTCAAGCAACCATTCCAGTGGCCCTGGGAGCAGAGGAAACAAAGAATAAAGAAATTCAGGCTGTGAAAAGCGCGGGGTGGGAGGGGAATTAAGCAGGTGTGGGAGGGGCTGGGATGGACSGGCAGGTACTGAGAAAGGCTGTTTGAGGAAAAAAACAAACTTCCAACAAGGTGAAGCAGCAACCTACGGGAGAGGGAGGAGCCAACTGAAGCCCTAGCCCCTAGTGGGAGAGCCTTCCCGCAGGAACTTAGGAACGAGCGCGGGCATTGGGGGAGTGAGAGGCGGGCACGGCCTTTAAGCTGGCCTTTTTGGTATGGAGTAGAGCTTTCCTGGGGGATCAAGATGTGGGGTAAGACTAGCAGATCAGAGAGGATGCTGGGGTTGTACAAGCCTTACAGGACAGGAAGAGGTGTGGGAAGTGTTTGTTCTGAGCCACTYCRCTCACTGTGGGGCGATGARGAGGAGGGAGGGTGGATGGGGAGGTGAAGTGGGGATTTGGCTTGAGGCTGAGAACCTGGGGGGTTGGAGGTGGTGAGTTAGCCTGGAAGGACTTCTTAACTTTCACTAGCTGGAAGAACAGGTCTAGACCTCCCAGGCCAAGAAAAAGATGGGGCTGGCTCCTGAGCAGTGCGCAAAGGACTTGCTGGCAGGTAGCGGCTCCGGCTCTGCCACCCTGGCATGTTTGTGTGGGACTTTGGGCTTTTTCTTGTTGATTAGCCTAAAAGGCGCTCACCCTAACCCATCCTTCCCGGTGGTTCTCTTCCCCTTCTTCTCTTTCTTTTTCCTTCTGACACCTCACTGTGTAGCCCAGGCTGGCATCGTGATTCTCCTGTGGAGGTTTCCCTCAAATGAAATCCACACCTGTCTCTGGGGACAGGGTCTCCTTCTGGCTTGTCTGCTCTGACAGCCTGTTCTCACGTACTCTTCTGGACGGAGCACCTTGTCTAAATCAGCCTGTCCCAAGCAGGTGCTTCTTTGTGCTAGCTCAAGATTTCTGGGGAGATGAGCTTGGGGACCCTGAGTCCTCCACGAGCTCTGCTGCAGATTCTCTATGTGGTTTTAGATTTCTGTCCCTGACTAGAACCACAGGCTGGCAGACATACCTAGAAGCCAGTGGTTTAATCCCTGCACCGGACAGCCAAAGAGACTGTGCTCAGAAAGGTTGTGATACTGGGGGTTCCCTTCCCTCTTTCCCTCTTCAAGGGTTAACCTCAGGTTCTTGATACGAAGACTTGACAGGGTGTCCCTCCAAAAAGGGGGCATGAAATARAAAGAGACAAGAGACAGGGTGGAGGGAGAGAGGCAGCTCATGTTACAATCTCTGAGGTGGGAGTCAGAGAGGTCAGATTGGCCCTGGACTCTGGATGTCCCTTCCCCCCTCCCCAGGTCCCCTGAGGTTGTCATTTGCAGGTGTTAATTATTCATGAAACTGTGCTTTGCCTGTTTTTAATGCACTCTGATGGCATTCTTTAGCTAATGGGGAAAATCGATAGGTTTTAATTCTTAGTGGCTGTGAAGCTCTGTCTGTCTCCTGTTTGGGTGACTGAACCTAGAACTTGGGTTAGGGGCAGGGTGTGACCTCAGACTCCAGCACGGGAGCCTGAGTCTTCACCTTCCCTGTCTATGCACCACTGTGTTTTGCCTTCAGTCTAGGGAGAGAGGATTGTGATCACCTTGGCACTCCAAACTACCCCAAACTTCATGGAAAGGCTGAATCCTGCATCTCAGCCATTTGTCAAACTCCTGGGTGGATGGGAACCATTCTAACCTTTGAGATAGGCCTGTGGTTCAGATAGGGCAGTGCCTCCCCACCAGCTCTGGGGCCTGTTGCCATGACTGCAGCCCTTGACCTCAGAGTTTGGGGACCTAATGGGAGTATAGCTTCCCCTGCTCACCACCCAGGCTCGGCTCTGGTTTACCTTCTGCAGCAGAGGGAAGCTGGCCTGAGCCCGAAGAGCTACAAACAGACCTCTGTGTGGGCAGTTACACATATACACAGGCTGACAATCGTTCTGGCAGGACTGAGAGCCAGTATATTCAGCAGCCATCATTATGAGCACGTCTCATTCCCAACCGCATCCTGTCCCTGAGTAAATGCCCTTCGAGATTCCTGTAATTATCTGGAGAACAGAGCCACCATTTGCATTGTGTGTGTGTGTGTGTGTGTGTGTGTGTGTGTGTGTTCTTGCTAATTAGACAAGTATTAGCCTTTCAGGTGCATGATGGTGGTGATAATATTGTTCTTCTTAAAAAAAAAAAATTGTTGGTGCTTCCAAAACACAACAAACCTCAGAAGAGGTCTCAACAGGGATGGGTGGAGAGTGTTTTGCTTCTGTTGGGGGTTGGTCTGGTGCTGCTGTATATTCAGATGCTAAATCCTGTACCCCAAGATCTGGTTGCCCCAAGACGAGCGAATTCCCACACTTYTGTTGTACAAACCTTGCACCCCAACTTAAAACAATTGGCTAAATAAAAATGGTGACAGCTAATGACTGAGGAAAATAGAGAGAGGTGGAGTTTGAGTTACTGGGCTGGGGGTCACAGGTGGGGACCACGAGGAGAGAAAAAAGGAAGGAGGAAGACAGYGGTCTCCATTAGACATGATAGGCCAGGAACACATACCCAAGTGAGGTTCTCCCCAGGGCAGACTGCTGGAGCGGAAGGAACTCAGGCAAGACTCAAGCAGCAAGTATTTGGGGAGCACAGCTGGGAATTAACAGACTAACAAATAGAAATATAGATTAGGGGTAATCACCCAGTAATCATTCAAGTGCTAAGTAAATGAATCATAGTCCGAGTATCATTTATTTGGAGGCTAGACAGGGATAGACACAATTCGATTTATTTGCATGTTTCCCATGGTCCTGCCTTTTCTGATGACCCAGAGTCCACTCCTGCCGGCTGATAGGGCTCTGACCATCTAAAAAGGCCATCTACTGGGGTCTGCACCAGGTGCAGTAGCCTTCATAACCTGGACCTCAAGAGTGGTGACAGCCAGGCCTCATTTGGGAAATCAAGTATTCCTCTAAAGGCTCATATGCTGACAGAGTGGTTCCCAATGCAGCAGTGTCCTGGCATGGGGCTTCTGGGAAATGTCTGACTCAGAAGGGCTCTGTCTTCACCCGAGGATCAGGTGGTGGGAGTGAGAGGTGGGGCTTGGGAGGAGGAAGCAGGCCCTGGGGGTGTGTCCTGGGACGGTCTACTCTGTGGCCCCTTCCTGTGTCCCTCCATACTTCTTGCCCCATGATGCATAGCGATGCTCCACCATGCCTTCTACCGTGGTGCTCTTACTCAGGAGTCAGGGACTGAAACCGTGAGCTGTAGGGGACCCTCTTCCCTGCTGCGGAGTTGGCACAGCTGGTGTAGGCAYTGCCACAAGGCAGTCAAGACTGACAGAACCCACATAGCAGTGGCCAGGAAAGAGCCCACTCCACAAAGCTGTCCTCTTGCTTCTGCATGCATGTCATGACATGCATACACACAGATGATGATGATGATGATGATGATGATGATGATGATGATGATGACAACGACGATGACGACAAATAAAAACTTAAAAGAATTCTATTTTATTTTTGTTTTCCAGACAGAGTTTCTTTGTGTAGCCCTGGCTATCCTGGAACTAGCTCTGTAGACCAAACTGGCCTCAAATTCATAGAGATCTGACTGCCTCTGCCCACCCAATTCTACCCCTGCCTAGTGCTGGGATTAAAGGTGTGTACCACCACTACCCAGCTATAATTTTATTTTTTAATTTAAAAATTATCCATGTGTTGGTGTCTGATCTTTTGCAGGGAGTTAGGAGTTACCTGCCTTGGGTGCTGGAAACTGCGGTCAGGCCCTCTGCAAGAGCAGGAAGGGATTTTAACAACTGAGCCTCTTTCTAGCCTCTGGAATAACTTTTAGATAATTGATTAATATTTTGAGACAGGGTCTTAGCTGGTAACCCAGGCTGGTGTGGAACTAATTGCAATTCTCCTGCTCCAGGGCCCTGACTTCTAACCCCCCCCCCCCAATGCAGGGCTGGTAATACAGTTATAGAGGAGAACCAAGGACTCTTGACTGCTGAGCCATCTCCTCAGCCCCAGAACAATGCTTTAAATCTTTGCTCCCATTAGTTATTTCGGCCAGATACTTTGTCACAACGACAAAACTCTAACATACCTCCCAGCCCATCTAACCCTAAGCTGGCCTCTTCTCTGTCCCTATTCAGGACACAGCAGATGCCAGGCTCAAACCCAGTTTGAACAGAAGCTTTTGAGGCACAAGCTGTATGCAGGACAGACTTGCTGGGGTCCTCCTCAGGACTCCCTCACACTCCCCAGTTTCCGTGTGCAGCAGGCTGAGTAAGCCTTCATASTCACCCTGTTATTTGATATCCATGTAGGACCCTTTCCTCATCTCAACTCGTATTTTTTATTAATTAATTTATATTTTCATTTTATGTGCCTGCATTGTGTCTGCGTGAGGATGTCGGATCTTGGAGTTACAGGCAGGTGTGAGCTGCTGTGTGGTTGCTGGGATTTGAACCCAGTTCCTCAGGAAGAACAGTCAGTACTCTTAACCACTGAGCCATCTCTCCAGCTCCTCAATCCATATTTTGATTCCCCCATCCCACCCACCATGGATGCTTGGCAGGAAGAAGCCACTGAGGCTTTCTCCAATCCTTCCCTTGTAGATTACTCAGAATACTATTTTGCCCAACTGTGCTAAATGCTTAAGTTGCTGTAAACACACAGCAACTGACTTGATACAAATCCCATTCCCCTTGRGGGCTCAGACATAACACCTTTCTGTTTGGTGCACTTAAAGCTCACTGAAAACTTCTCCTGTGACTTCACATGGGGACTTGRTCAGAGGCACAAAGGAAAAGAGTCTGAAAGTGAAAGGACCGAGTCGCATGCCTACCAAGAGAATCGCTACCTTCTGTGGTGTACAGTAATCGCTACTGTAATCTCTATTGAAAAAAAAAACACCTTGTGGTGAAGGTTCCAAGACATAGGGTGATTTCCAGATGAGGATCCACAAGAGCCTCACTGATCTAAACAGTCCTTCTGAGATTGTTAAACAGATTACTTCCATCAGTAATGAGCCAGGAGTGGAGGGTGAAGTCACCATTGCAGGTGCCTAAGTCAACTGTCTAAATAAATTGACTTAATTGTTAAACAACAACAACAACA